>OZ005741.1:190706053-190721053 GCA_963930735.1 Dioctria linearis | reverse complement strand
CAACTGAGACTAATGCCATAGCCAACAATGTACCTTCTGTAGCATAAATCCGTATACGTTGTGAAAGATTGCTTAAATTAACAGTTGTGTCACATTTCTTTGCTTCCTGATGTAATTGTAGACATTTTGGTGCGGTTTCAATTTGTTAATACGTAAAAGGGTATGATGCAGTCCCTTACACTTAAGACCTTTGAATTTACTAGTGCACTATTGTGCACTGTTTTTATCTAAGAGGCAGTTGAAACATAGTTTCCATTTTGTGACCAGAGTTTTGCGGGAGATTGAATTCAATTTCTGAAACTTTGGGCAACGATATAGATTATATGCGTTATGGCACATAGGACAGTTAATTTTGCCGCTTAACTGGAACGCTTTAGATGTTTTGACTGTCGGTAATAGAGAGAGTTTTATACGTCTAGCACCTGCTCCGAGTGTACGAAGTCATGACATTAGAAAATCCGTGAATGCAGTTAGTTTAAGTAACTCTTGTGAGCCGTTGAGCTGTTGCTCCCATAACCGATGTGCTTCCAGGGGTAATTTTTGAATGAGCAGATGTAGAAGTATTGGATCCCAATTCTCAATATTTATTTAGCAAGCTCTTATTATCAAAGGTCGATTCAGTGGTAACATGGTTGCAAGTTGAAAGCATTCTTCAATTGTGTATTGACTAATACTCTGTTATTGCTATACCGTTTTACATGCTCATACAACAGAGATATGCTCTTATTCGAATTTAGTAATTTTTCCTCTGCGTCGCATAGATCTCCAACATCAATAAAACATTTCTCTTCTATTTGCCTGTCTGTATCCTTTTCGAAGAATGAATCTGTTCAGTCCACATACAAAATCCCTCGATGCAGTTTCCTCCCCAGATTATGTTCCTATAAAGACAAAAGAAAGAACACAAAGTATCTATTCAAAAGTTTATTACAAAAAAAATACTCATCTCAAGGGATAACAAATCTGCAGACCAGTTCACGCCTTACAAAACCTGAAGACTGCAATCCGGGTTGTTCTACATCACACTTAGTCTAAAACAAGCAATTAAAAACTCATTATTAATAAATAGATGAAGTATAATTAACAAAAAAACTTACCATTTCATGCTTCACTTTTATCCTACATCTAAGCAGGAATCTACTCCTGCTGCAGAAATTTACTTCTGCTTTATTCTGTCGTTTATTTAAGCAGGAACTTGTTCCTGTTGCAGAAACATACTTCTGCCATTATAGTTATTTTAGCACAGCTACCGTGCTTACAAGTGTAGCACAGATGTTCTACTTTATTAATAGTGGATTTTCTTTCTTTCAGAAGTAAACCAACCTCTATAGCAGCATTCATTTTCTTATTGAATTTTTTGTTGAACTGTTTTAGTTTAGTATAAGTATTGAATTTTTCTTTGAAATATAGTAGTAAGCTAGGTTAGGCCTTAATATTGAATTTTTGTGATAATAGTTCTTGGCAATGTATTGAAATTAAAATTTTATATTTGAATTTAAACAAGCTGAGTTATCCTTTCACAACCGCACCCCCCTTTAGCTTGAGCAGAGATCTCACAGAATCTTTCTTGATTTCTTCATCCTATTTGTCTTCCACTATCGCCATAATTCACTCATACCTAGATGTAATCTAAGTTCAGATCCTGGAGATTGCATAGGTTCATTGTGTGTGTGTGTGTGTGTGTGTGTGTGTGTGTGTGTGTGTGTGTGTGTGTGTGTGTGTGTGTGTGTGTGTGTGTGTGTGTGTGTGTGTGTGTGTGTGTGTGTGTGTGTGTGTGTGTGTGTGTGTGTGTGTGTGTGTGTGTGTGTGTGTGTGTGTGTGTGTGTGTGTGTGTGTGTGTGTGTGTGTGTGTGTGTGTGTGTGTGTGTGTGTGTGTGTGTGTGTGTGTGTGTGTGTGTGTGTGTGTGTGTGTGTGTGTGTGTGTGTGTGTGTGTGTGTGTGTGTGTGTGTGTGTGTGTGTGTGTGTGTGTGTGTGTGTGTGTGTGTGTGTGTGTGTGTGTGTGTGTGTGTGTGTGTGTGTGTGTGTGTGTGTGTGTGTGTGTGTGTGTGTGTGTGTGTGTGTGTGTGTGTGTGTGTGTGTGTGTGTGTGTGTGTGTGTGTGTGTGTGTGTGTGTGTGTGTGTGTGTGTGTGTGTGTGTGTGTGTGTGTGTGTGTGTGTGTGTGTGTGTGTGTGTGTGTGTTGTGTGTGTGTGTGTGTGTGTGTGTGTGTGTGTGTGTGTGTGTGTGTGTGTGTGTGTGTGTGTGTGTGTGTGTGTGTGTGTGTGTGTGTGTGTGTGTGTTGTGTGTGTGTGTGTGTGTGTGTGTGTGTGTGTGTGTGTGTGTGTGTGTGTGTGTGTGTGTGTGTGTGTGTGTGTGTGTGTGTGTGTGTGTGTGTGTGTGTGTGTGTGTGTGTGTGTGTGTGTGTGTGTGTGTGTGTGTGTGTGTGTGTGTGTGTGTGTGTGTGTGTGTGTGTGTGTGTGTGTGTGTGTGGTGTGTGTGTGTGTGTGTGTGTGTGTGTGTGTGTGTGTGTGTGTGTGTGTGTGTGTGTGTGTGTGTGTGTGTGTGTGTGTGTGTGTGTGTGTGTGTGTGTGTGTGTGTGTGTGTGTGTGTGTGTGTGTGTGTGTGTGTGTGTGTGTGTGTGTGTGTGTGTGTGTGTGTGTGTGTGTGTGTGTGTGTGTGTGTGTGTGTGTGTGTGTGTGTGTGTGTGTGTGTGTGTGTGTGTGTGTGTGTGTGTGTGTGTGTGTGTGTGTGTGTGTGTGTGTGTGTGTGTGTGTGTGTGTGTGTGTGTGTGTGTGTGTGTTGTGTGTGTGTGTGTGTGTGTGTGTGTGTGTGTGTGTGTGTGTGTGTGTGTGTGTGTGTGTGTGTGTGTGTGTGTGTGTGTGTGTGTGTGTGTGTGTGTGTGTGTGTGGTGTGTGTGTGTGTGTGTGTGTGTGTGTGTGTGTGTGTGTGTGTGTGTGTGTGTGTGTGTGTGTGTGTGTGTGTGTGTGTGTGTGTGTGTGTGTGTGTGTGTGTGTGTGTGTGTGTGTGTGTGTGTGTGTGTGTGTGTGTGTGTGTGTGTGTGTGTGTGTGTGTGTGTGTGTGTTGTGTGTGTGTGTGTGTGTGTGTGTGGTGTGTGTGTGTGTGTGTGTGTGTGTGTGTGTGTGTGTGTGTGTGTGTGTGTGTGTGTGTGTGTGTGTGTGTGTGTGTGTGTGTGTGTGTGTGTGTGTGTGTGTGTGTGTGTGTGTGTGTGTGTGTGTGTGTGTGTGTGTGTGTGTGTGTGTGTGTGTGTGTGTGTGTGTGTGTGTGTGTGTGTGTGTGTGTGTGTGTGTGTGTGTGTGTGTGTGTGTGTGTGTGTGTGTGTGTGTGTGTGTGTGTGTGTGTGTGTGTGTGTGTGTGTGTGTGTGTGTGTGTGTGTGTGTGTGTGTGTGTGTGTGTGTGTGTGTGTGTGTGTGTGTGTGTGTGTGTGTGTGTGTGTGTGTGTGTGTGTGTGTGTGTGTGTGTGTGTGTGTGTGTGTGTGTGTGTGTGTGCGTATGTGTGTGTGTGTGAATGTACTACTCACTGAAACTTTTGCTCGTGTGTATTTTTTTTTTTATATTTTCCAGAGTCACTACAGTATGCAGCTAACTGGAGGTTCAATACGGGTATATGCTTGACGGTCCGATGCCAAACCAAGATTGCTTTTCAATGCGAGGTGACAACAATCACAACCATAGGAAATGCTTTGTGGTCCAAAGACCAGCCAAAAATTTCTTTGAATGCAAGACAGAAGATAGAGAGCATGCTTTGCTGTTGAAAGCCCACTTAGGGTGCCTCTCAACGCGAGGTCAAGAATTTCCTTCAATTCAAGTCAGGAAAATATCAGGAGCGTACTATGAGGACCTAGATCATGATTCGGAAATGTACGTGCCGCCCCCCCCCCCCCCTCCCCCTTTGTAGTGCTATAATGTATTGCCACCACAAGCCAATTCCGAATTCCGAAATCAGTCCAAAATAGTTTCCGATGTTTTTTGCTCAATATTGCTGCTGGCGAGGTTTTTCTGTAGATGCTTGTGAGCTGTTGTTGAAGTTTGTGATTGTGATAAATAACAGCAGAAGCCATATCAAATATATGAATTATAGTTCAAAATTGATCTGTAATTAAAGAAATATGTTAATTTTTCTCATTATTATGAGTTTGGATGACCAACAATGTTGAAGAGGAAACCGGAATATGGGAGCTTGGGCTTTCTTTATTTACCATATATTTATCTTGTATATCTTGTTCCATACTCGAACTCATATTTTTAGAATCGGTCATAGAGAAGAATTTTAAAGAACTCTTTATTTTTACGATTCCAAATTAAATTCATAATTCAAAAAATAAAAAATAAATAAATAAAAAAACCGCCTCGTCCGGGACCTTCCGCTTGGGTTTACTTGCATTGAGTTGGTCTGTATCTAAATTAATTATTGATTTAGTTTCGGACTACTATGGAATTTTAGTTCACACTGTAAATGTTAATCTCAAGCAAATAATGTTATTTTAAATTGGGTTTCCTTTCTCTGTTTTCCTTTTAATTTTATTTGATTTTTATGATTTAATGTAACATTTCATTAAGACAGTCACGGCAGAGGCGTTTAAATTCGCCATTGCGACTAAATTTGTTCTCCGGGAGAAAGAGTTGCTTGACCGTAATTGACCGTGAATGGCTTAAACAAGACTTCTCTTCTAACTGGAAGGGTTGCCTCACTTGATATCTACCAGTATCGTCTCTTGATACGATAATTTTATAAAACTTTTTGCATTGATGATGGTGTGGTCTAACTATGTCGGATACAGACACTTCTTCAATCTCGTCAGATTTTCTCATATTTGAATCGAGAGAACTCTCGTCTTCAGAAAATGTAGCCTTGTAATAAAATGATTGCTTGCTTGCATTATTAGATAAAGCGGATGTTTGACCAACTAGTATCCATCCCAATATCTTGTTTTGACACAGGATGCTCCAAATGGCCCCTTAATTATTTTAGCCCCTTAATTATTTTACTAGAGAGTATATCCGCATAGATTTCGACTCGGATAAGCAAGTCAATTTCACATGGCTGATAGACATGTGGGCCAGCAGTTGAGGTTTGATCTTATATGATGGTGTAAAACCAGTAATTCGTTGATGAAAAATTCTTTGAAATAGAAAACTCATTTTATAGTTAAGTAATTGTTGAGTTGACTTTATGATGAGAGAGAGAAGGAAGCATGTTGCCAACTCAAGATATTTGTACAGTAGTAGGCTGTTTGTACAGTTGCAGCTTCCGAGCTGCCCTTTGCGAAATAAAGAATGCTTGCGATACTGGGTCTATAAGTGCATTTAAAATGATTTCTAATCTAGAGAAAACTTCAACTGAGACTAATGCCATAGCCAACAATGTACCTTCTGTAGCATAAATCCGTATACGTTGTGAAAGATTGCTTAAATTAACAGTTGTGTCACATTTCTTTGCTTCCTGATGTAATTGTAGACATTTTGGTGCGGTTTCAATTTGTTAATACGTAAAAGGGTATGATGCAGTCCCTTACACTTAAGACCTTTGAATTTACTAGTGCACTATTGTGCACTGTTTTTATCTAAGAGGCAGTTGAAACATAGTTTCCATTTTGTGACCAGAGTTTTGCGGGAGATTGAATTCAATTTCTGAAACTTTGGGCAACGATATAGATTATATGCGTTATGGCACATAGGACAGTTAATTTTGCCGCTTAACTGGAACGCTTTAGATGTTTTGACTGTCGGTAATAGAGAGAGTTTTATACGTCTAGCACCTGCTCCGAGTGTACGAAGTCATGACATTAGAAAATCCGTGAATGCAGTTAGTTTAAGTAACTCTTGTGAGCCGTTGAGCTGTTGCTCCCATAACCGATGTGCTTCCAGGGGTAATTTTTGAATGAGCAGATGTAGAAGTATTGGATCCCAATTCTCAATATTTATTTAGCAAGCTCTTATTATCAAAGGTCGATTCAGTGGTAACATGGTTGCAAGTTGAAAGCATTCTTCAATTGTGTATTGACTAATACTCTGTTATTGCTATACCGTTTTACATGCTCATACAACAGAGATATGCTCTTATTCGAATTTAGTAATTTTTCCTCTGCGTCGCATAGATCTCCAACATCAATAAAACATTTCTCTTCTATTTGCCTGTCTGTATCCTTTTCGAAGAATGAATCTGTTCAGTCCACATACAAAATCCCTCGATGCAGTTTCCTCCCCAGATATGTTCCTATAAAGACAAAAGAAAGAACACAAAGTATCTATTCAAAAGTTTATTACAAAAAAAATACTCATCTAAAGGGATAACAAATCTGCAGACCAGTTCACGCCTTACAAAACCTGAAGACTGCAATCCGGGTTGTTCTACATCACACTTAGTCTAAAACAAGCAATTAAAAACTCATTATTAATAAATAGATGAAGTATAATTAACAAAAAAACTTACCATTTCATGCTTCACTTTTATCCTACATCTAAGCAGGAATCTACTCCTGCTGCAGAAATTTACTTCTGCTTTATTCTGTCGTTTATTTAAGCAGGAACTTGTTCCTGTTGCAGAAACATACTTCTGCCATTATAGTTATTTTAGCACAGCTACCGTGCTTACAAGTGTAGCACAGATGTTCTACTTTATTAATAGTGGATTTTCTTTCTTTCAGAAGTAAACCAACCTCTATAGCAGCATTCATTTTCTTATTGAATTTTTTGTTGAACTGTTTTAGTTTAGTATAAGTATTGAATTTTTCTTTGAAATATAGTAGTAAGCTAGGTTAGGCCTTAATATTGAATTTTTGTGATAATAGTTCTTGGCAATGTATTGAAATTAAAATTTTATATTTGAATTTAAACAAGCTGAGTTATCCTTTCACAACCGCACCCCCTTTAGCTTGAGCAGAGATCTCACAGAATCTTTCTTGATTTCTTCATCCTATTTGTCTTCCACTATCGCCATAATTCACTCATACCTAGATGTAATCTAAGTTCAGATCCTGGAGATTGCATAGGTTCATTGTGTGTGTGTGTGTGTGTGTGTGTGTGTGTGTGTGTGTGTGTGTGTGTGTGTGTGTGTGTGTGTGTGTGTGTGTGTGTGTGTGTGTGTGTGTGTGTGTGTGGTGTGTGTGTGTGTGTGTGTGTGTGTGTGTGTGTGTGTGTGTGTGTGTGTGTGTGTGTGTGTGTGTGTGTGTGTGTGTGTGTGTGTGTGTGTGTGGTGTGTGTGTGTGTGTGTGTGTGTGTGTGTGTGTGTGTGTGTGTGTGTGTGTGTGTGTGTGTGTGTGTGTGTGTGTGTGTGTGTGTGTTGTGTGTGTGTGTGTGTGTGTGTGTGTGTGTGTGTGTGTGTGTGTGTGTGTGTTGTGTGTGTGTGTGTGTGTGTGTGTGTGTGTGTGTGTGTGTGTGTGTGTGTGTGGTGTGTGTGTGTGTGTTGTGTGTGTGTGTGTGTGTGTGTGTGTGTGTGTGTGTGTGTGTGTGTGTGTGTGTGTGTGTGTGTGTGCGTGTGTGTGTGTGTGTGGTGTGTGTGTGTGTGTGTGTGTGTGTGTGTGTGTGTGTGTGTGTGTGTGTGTGTGTGTGTGTGTGTGTGTGTGTGTGTGTGTGTGTGTGTGTGTGTGTGTGTGTGTGTGTGTGTGTGTGTGTGTGTGTGTGTGTGTGTGTGTGTGTGTGTGTGTGTTGTGTGTGTGTGTGTGTGTGTGTGTGTGTGTGTGTGTGCGCGTGTGTGTGTGTGTGTGTGTGTGTGTGTGTGTGTGTGTGCGTATGTGTGTGTGTGTGAATGTACTACTCACTGAAACTTTTGCTCGTGTGTATTTTTTTTTTATATTTTCCAGAGTCACTACAGTATGCAGCTAACTGGAGGTTCAATACGGGTATATGCTTGACGGTCCGATGCCAAACCAAGATTGCTTTTCAATGCGAGGTGACAACAATCACAACCATAGGAAATGCTTTGTGGTCCAAAGACAGGCCAAAAATTTCTTTGAATGCAAGACAGAAGATAGAGAGCATGCTTTGCTGTTGAAAGCCCACTTAGGGTGCCTCTCAACGCGAGGTCAAGAATTTCCTTCAATTCAAGTCAGGAAAATATCAGGAGCGTACTATGAGGACCTAGATCATGATTCGGAAATGTACGTGCCGCCCCCCCCCCCCTCCCCCTTTGTAGTGCTATAATGTATTGCCACCACAAGCCAATTCCGAATTCCGAAATCAGTCCAAAATAGTTTCCGATGTTTTTTGCTCAATATTGCTGCTGGCGAGGTTTTTCTGTAGATGCTTGTGAGCTGTTGTTGAAGTTTGTGATTGTGATAAATAACAGCAGAAGCCATATCAAATATATGAATATAGTTCAAAATTGATCTGTAATTAAAGAAATATGTTAATTTTTCTCATTATTATGAGTTTGGATGACCAACAATGTTGAAGAGGAAACCGGAATATGGAGCTTGGGCTTTCTTTATTTACCATATATTTATCTTGTATATCTTGTTCCATACTCGAACTCATATTTTTAGAATCGGTCATAGAGAAGAATTTTAAAGAACTCTTTATTTTTACGATTCCAAATTAAATTCATAATTCAAAAAATAAAAAATAAATAAATAAAAAAACCGCCTCGTCGGGACCTTCCGCTTGGGTTTACTTGCATTGAGTTGGTCTGTATCTAAATTAATTATTGATTTAGTTTCGGACTACTATGGAATTTTAGTTCACACTGTAAATGTTAATCTCAAGCAAATAATGTTATTTAAATTGGGTTTCCTTTCTCTGTTTTCCTTTTAATTTTATTTGATTTTTATGATTTAATGTAACATTTCATTAAGACAGTCACGGCAGAGGCGTTTAAATTCGCCATTGCGACTAAATTTGTTCTCCGGGAGAAAGAGTTGCTTGACCGTAATTGACCGTGAATGGCTTAAACAAGACTTCTCTTCTAACTGGAAGGGTTGCCTCACTTGATATCTACCAGTATCGTCTCTTGATACGATAATTTTATAAAACTTTTTGCATTGATGATGGTGTGGTCTAACTATGTCGGATACAGACACTTCTTCAATCTCGTCAGATTTTCTCATATTTGAATCGAGAGAACTCTCGTCTTCAGAAAATGTAGCCTTGTAATAAAATGATTGCTTGCTTGCATTATTAGATAAAGCGGATGTTTGACCAACTAGTATCCATCCCAATATCTTGTTTTGACACAGGATGCTCCAAATGGCCCCTTAATTATTTTAGCCCCTTAATTATTTTACTAGAGAGTATATCCGCATAGATTTCGACTCGGATAAGCAAGTCAATTTCACATGGCTGATAGACATGTGGGCCAGCAGTTGAGGTTTGATCTTATATGATGGTGTAAAACCAGTAATTCGTTGATGAAAAATTCTTTGAAATAGAAAACTCATTTTATAGTTAAGTAATTGTTGAGTTGACTTTATGATGAGAGAGAGAAGGAAGCATGTTGCCAACTCAAGATATTTGTACAGTAGTAGGCTGTTTGTACAGTTGCAGCTTCCGAGCTGCCCTTTGCGAAATAAAGAATGCTTGCGATACTGGGTCTATAAGTGCATTTAAAATGATTTCTAATCTAGAGAAAACTTCAACTGAGACTAATGCCATAGCCAACAATGTACCTTCTGTAGCATAAATCCGTATACGTTGTGAAGATTGCTTAAATTAACAGTTGTGTCACATTTCTTTGCTTCCTGATGTAATTGTAGACATTTTGGTGCGGTTTCAATTTGTTAATACGTAAAAGGGTTATGATGCAGTCCCTTACACTTAAGACCTTTGAATTTACTAGTGCACTATTGTGCACTGTTTTTATCTAAGAGGCAGTTGAAACATAGTTTCCATTTTGTGACCAGAGTTTTGCGGGAGATTGAATTCAATTTCTGAAACTTTGGGCAACGATATAGATTATATGCGTTATGGCACATAGGACAGTTAATTTTGCCGCTTAACTGGAACGCTTTAGATGTTTTGACTGTCGGTAATAGAGAGAGTTTTATACGTCTAGCACCTGCTCCGAGTGTACGAAGTCATGACATTAGAAAATCCGTGAATGCAGTTAGTTTAAGTAACTCTTGTGAGCCGTTGAGCTGTTGCTCCCATAACCGATGTGCTTCCAGGGGTAATTTTTGAATGAGCAGATGTAGAAGTATTGGATCCCAATTCTCAATATTTATTTAGCAAGCTCTTATTATCAAAGGTCGATTCAGTGGTAACATGGTTGCAAGTTGAAAGCATTCTTCAATTGTGTATTGACTAATACTCTGTTATTGCTATACGTTTTACATGCTCATACAACAGAGATATGCTCTTATTCGAATTTAGTAATTTTTCCTCTGCGTCGCATAGATCTCCAACATCAATAAAACATTTCTCTTCTATTTGCCTGTCTGTATCCTTTTCGAAGAATGAATCTGTTCAGTCCACATACAAAATCCCTCGATGCAGTTTCCTCCCCAGATTATGTTCCTATAAAGACAAAAGAAAAGAACACAAAGTATCTATTCAAAAGTTATTACAAAAAAAATACTCATCTAAAGGGATAACAAATCTGCAGACCAGTTCACGCCTTACAAAACCTGAAGACTGCAATCCGGGTTGTTCTACATCACACTTAGTCTAAAACAAGCAATTAAAAACTCATTATTAATAAATAGATGAAGTATAATTAACAAAAAAACTTACCATTTCATGCTTCACTTTTATCCTACATCTAAGCAGGAATCTACTCCTGCTGCAGAAATTTACTTCTGCTTTATTCTGTCGTTTATTTAAGCAGGAACTTGTTCCTGTTGCAGAAACATACTTCTGCCATTATAGTTATTTTAGCACAGCTACCGTGCTTACAAGTGTAGCACAGATGTTCTACTTTATTAATAGTGGATTTTCTTTCTTTCAGAAGTAAACAACCTCTATAGCAGCATTCATTTTCTTATTGAATTTTTTGTTGAACTGTTTTAGTTTAGTATAAGTATTGAATTTTTCTTTGAAATATAGTAGTAAGCTAGGTTAGCCTTAATATTGAATTTTTGTGATAATAGTTCTTGGCAATGTATTGAAATTAAAATTTTATATTTGAATTTAAACAAGCTGAGTTATCCTTTCACAACCGCACCCCCTTTAGCTTGAGCAGAGATCTCACAGAATCTTTCTTGATTTCTTCATCCTATTTGTCTTCCACTATCGCCATAATTCACTCATACCTAGATGTAATCTAAGTTCAGATCCTGGAGATTGCATAGGTTCATTGTGTGTGTGTGTGTGTGTGTGTGTGTGTGTGTGTGTGTGTGTGTGTGTGTGTGTGTGTGTGTGTGTGTGTGTGTGTGTGTGTGTGTGTGTGTGTGTGTGTGTGTGTGTGTGTGTGTGTGTGTGTGTGTGTGTGTGTGTGTGTGTGTGTGTGTGTGTGTGTGTGTGTGTGTGTGTGTGTGTGTGTGTGTGTGTGTGTGTGTGTGTGTGTGTGTGGTGTGTGTGTGTGTGTGTGTGTGTGTGTGTGTGTGTGTGGTGTGTTGTGTGTGTGTGTGTGTGTGTGTGTGTGTGTGTGTGTGTGTGTGTGTGTGTGTGTGTGTGTGTGTGTGTGTGTGTGTGTGTGTGTGTGTGTGTGTGTGTGTGTGTGTGTGTGTGTGTGTGTGTGTGTGTTGTGTGTGTGTGTGTGTGTGTGTGTGTGTGTGTGTGTGTGTGTGTGTGTGTGTGTGTGTGTGTGGTGTGTGTGTGTGTGTGTGTGTGTGTGTGTGTGTGTGTGTGTGTGTGTGTGTGTGTGTGTGTGTGTGTGTGTGTGTGTGTGTGTGTGTGTGTGTGTGTGTGTGTGTGTGTGTTGTGTGTGTGTGTGTGTGTGTGTGTGTGTGTGTGTGTGTGTGTGTGTGTGTGTGTGTGTGTGTGTGTGTGTGTGTGTGTGTGTGTGTGTGTGTGTGTGTGTGTGTGTGTGTGTGTGTGTGTGTGTGTGTGTGTGTGTGTGTGTGTGTGTGTGTGTGTGTGTGTGTGTGTGTGTGTGTGTGTGTGTGTGTGTGTGTGTGTGTGTGTGTGTGTGTGTGTGTGTGTGTGTGTGTGTGTGTGTGTGTGTGTGTGTGTGTGTGTGTGTGCGTGTGTGTGTATGTATGTATGTGTGTGTGTGTGTGTGTGTGTGTGTGTGTGTGTGTGTGTGTGTGTGTGTGTGTGTGTGTGTGTGTGTTGTGTGTGTGTGTGTGTGTGTGTGTGTGTGTGTGTGTGTGTGTGTGTGTGTGTGTGTGTGTGTGTGTGTGTGTGTGTGTTGTGTGTGTGTGTGCGCGCGCGCGCGCGTGTGTGTGTGTGTGTGTGTGGTGCGCGCGTGTGTGTGTGTGTGTGTGTGTGTGTGTGTGTGTGTGTGTGTGTGTGTGTGTGTGTGTGTGTGTGTGTGTGTGTGGTGTGTGTGTGTGTGTGTGTGTGTGTGTGTGTGTGTGTGTGTGTGTGTGTGTGTGTGTGTGTGTGTGTGTGTGTGTGTGTGTGTGTGTGTGTGTGTGTATGTGTTATATGTGTGTGTGTGTGTGTGTGGTGTGTGTGTGTGTGTGTGTGTGTGTGTGTGTGTGTGTGTGTGTGTGTGTGTGTGTGTGTGTGCGTATGTGTGTGTGTGTGAATGTACTACTCAATGAAACTTTTGCTCGTGTGTATTTTTTTTTTTATATTTTCCAGAGTCACTACAGTATGCAGCTAACTGGAGGTTCAATACGGGTATATGCTTGACGGTCCGATGCCAAACCAAGATTGCTTTTCAATGCGAGGTGACAACAATCACAACCATAGGAAATGCTTTGTGGTCCAAAGACAGCCAAAAATTTCTTTGAATGCAAGACAGAAGATAGAGAGCATGCTTTGCTGTTGAAAGCCCACTTAGGGTGCCTCTCAACGCGAGGTCAAGAATTTCCTTCAATTCAAGTCAGGAAAATATCAGGAGCGTACTATGAGGACCTAGATCATGATTCGGAAATGTACGTGCCGCCCCTCCCCCCCCTCCCCCTTTGTAGTGCTATAATGTATTGCCACCACAAGCCAATTCCGAATTCCGAAATCAGTCCAAAATAGTTTCCGATGTTTTTTGCTCAATATTGCTGCTGGCGAGGTTTTTCTGTAGATGCTTGTGAGCTGTTGTTGAAGTTTGTGATTGTGATAAATAACAGCAGAAGCCATATCAAATATATGAATTATAGTTCAAAATTGATCTGTAATTAAAGAAATATGTTAATTTTTCTCATTATTATGAGTTTGGATGACCAACAATGTTGAAGAGGAAACCGGAATATGGGAGCTTGGGCTTTCTTTATTTACCATATATTTATCTTGTATATCTTGTTCCATACTCGAACTCATATTTTTAGAATCGGTCATAGAGAAGAATTTTAAAGAACTCTTTATTTTTACGATTCCAAATTAAATTCATAATTCAAAAAATAAAAAATAAATAAATAAAAAAACCGCCTCGTCCGGGACCTTCCGCTTGGGTTTACTTGCATTGAGTTGGTCTGTATCTAAATTAATTATTGATTTAGTTTCGGACTACTATGGAATTTAGTTCACACTGTAAATGTTAATCTCAAGCAAATAATTTATTTTAAATTGGGTTTCCTTTCTCTGTTTTCCTTTTAATTTTATTTGATTTTTATGATTTAATGTAACATTTCATTAAGACAGTCACGGCAGAGGCGTTTAAATTCGCCATTGCGACTAAATTGTTCTCCGGGAGAAAGAGTTGCTTGACCGTAATTGACCGTGAATGGCTTAAACAAGACTTCTCTTCTAACTGGAAGGGTTGCCTCACTTGATATCTACCAGTATCGTCTCTTGATACGATAATTTATATAACTTTTTGCATTGATGATGGTGTGGTCTACTATGTCGGATACAGACACTTCTTCAATCTCGTCAGATTTTCTCATATTTGAATCGAGAGAACTCTCGTCTTCAGAAAATGTAGCCTTGTAATAAAATGATTGCATGCTTGCATTATTAGATAAAGCGGATGTTTGACCAACTAGTATCCATCCAATATCTTGTTTTGACACAGGATGCTCCAAATGGCCCTTAATTATTTTAGCCCCTTAATTATTTTACTAGAGAGTATATCCGCATAGATTTCGACTCGGATAAGCAAGTCAATTTCACATGGCTGATAGACATGTGGGCCAGCAGTTGAGGTTTGATCTTATATGATGGTGTAAAACCAGTAATTCGTTGATGAAAAATTCTTTGAAATAGAAAACTCATTTTATAGTTAAGTAATTGTTGAGTTGACTTTATGATGAGAGAGAGAAGGAAGCATGTTGCCAACTCAAGATATTGTACAGTAGTAGGCTGTTTGTACAGTTGCAGCTTCCGAGCTGGCCCTTTGCGAAATAAAGAATGCTTGCGATACTGGGTCTATAAGTGCATTTAAAATGATTTCTAATCTAGAGAAAACTTCAACTGAGACTAATGCCATAGCCAACAATGTACCTTCTGTAGCATAAATCCGTATACGTTGTGAAAGATTGCTTAAATTAACAGTTGTGTCACATTTCTTTGCTTCCTGATGTAATTGTAGACATTTTGGTGCGGTTTCAATTTGTTAATACGTAAAAGGGTATGATGCAGTCCCTTACACTTAAGACCTTGAATTTACTAGTGCACTATTGTGCACTGTTTTTATCTAAGAGGCAGTTGAAACATAGTTTCCATTTTGTGACCAGAGTTTTGCGGGAGATTGAATTCAATTTCTGAAACTTTGGGCAACGATATAGATTATATGCGTTATGGCACATAGGACAGTTAATTTTGCCGCTTAACTGGAACGCTTTAGATGTTTTGACTGTCGGTAATAGAGAGAGTTTTATACGTCTAGCACCTGCTCCGAGTGTACGAAGTCATGACATTAGAAAATCCGTGAATGCAGTTAGTTTAAGTAACTCTTGTGAGCCGTTGAGCTGTTGCTCCCATAACCGATGTGCTTCCAGGGGTAATTTTTGATGAGCAGATGTAGAAGTATTGGATCCCAATTCTCAATATTTATTTAGCAAGCTCTTATTATCAAAGGTCGATTCA
>OZ005741.1:190624202-190705853 GCA_963930735.1 Dioctria linearis | reverse complement strand
GAGGAACTGCGGGCTCGTGCTCTGGTTGAATGCATTTCTTTAGCACAGGGGGTCACTGTGTCAGCCTTAATAGGCACTTTTTCCGGAGGAGACCTGGAGCTTTGAAACTAAGTCAATCTGATGTCTCGTTGACAGTCGTACCGGGAGTTGCACCCGCGCTGATACGGTTTGCTAGCTTAGTTTCTTCAGCACAAGTTTGGCAGTCCGTTTATGACAGACCTAAATCGACGTTGTGTCTGAAAAGCAAGTTTATCTTTGAGGCATATAAACATCAGCACATCTGTTGTAAGAAACCTTCGGAAGTTATATTTATCTTTCTTGTTGGTGCTTGTTTTAGGTTCGGTTGATTTGCTTTATAATATTTTTCTTCTTTTATTCTGCTTTTGATGCTTTTATTATGAGTGTTTACATCAGAATTTTGACAAAATTCTCCTTTTGTAATCAGCAAGGTACATCAAAGTATTTGGTTACAGCGACTACAGCGATTTTTGGAAATCATCGGTTCTATGGTCTGGAATGAAAGTATCGCAACAAACTTTTTTGTGCCCTAACGAAATGGAAGGAGGCGGAGATGAGGACACATTATTGGACATTCCAAAGTTCAATACAGAGTTCATTCATAAAAATTAGAATTAAATCTTTATCCCCTCTGATCTTCTTAACAGTTAGGAATTACCCTCCATGTGCAACAATATTTTTTGTTTGCCTCGCCTAAAGCTATCCTCAGCTGCCCGGTTATCAAGTATTCATAGAACACTATTTATAAATAGTTCACATGGTGCCACCTAGCATGCGTGGCAGCTTCAATGATGGAGGTAAAAATTCATATTGAGTGCAACGTTTTCGTTATTTATAACAAACTTTAATTTCAAAGGTATTCCTTTCTATGGGCGTGTACTCACTTTTTAAAAACACTCTACTTTTCTACTGAAGATCATTTATGTCAGATGTCACTCTTACGCATAAATATTCTCTATCATGAACAAAAGTACACTCTCAAGTTGAGGATTAAGTTAGCTTCGCAGTTATAAACTGCAGTATTTTTTCCAACAAAATGAAGGAATATTTTGTTATCACTTACTGTTTCAGCCTTCACCAACTATACCAAAGCCGCTGATCTAAAAATAACAAGAGGAAAACAGAAAATTGTCCCACATTTAATTACCTCTCTCATGGCCTTCGTGCAAGCATACTTGCACTAGAAGTCCAAAGTAAACAGCTTAAATATTTAACGCGAAATATTTATTAATAAATACATAAATAAATCAACGGCAAAAATTAAAATTACGATAGTTAAAAACCCCGAAACGAACACTTTCCACAAACACAAATTATGAATAGCACAATTTGTCAATTAGATGGTATGTCATGGCGGAAAAGAAGTGTTCTGAAATTACTACTAGAAATAAATGGCCTAAATAAATTACCTAAATATCATTTAAGTGTTGGTCAATTTGGTAACAAAGCTCCAAAATGCAATATGGTGGGAGGCTGACCCCCTATATAAAGCTGAGCACTCCAAGTAGGCAGCCACTTGATTCTCTGGGCTATTACCGGTAAGGTCGAGTGATTTGAGCTATAATCCGAATATTTTCTTGAAGATATTTCTTGCGATATTACCAAAGCAAGAAAATTTTTTTCGAAAATACTTATGTAGATTTGTTTGTTATTTTGTGGTTTTTGGTAGTATATTCTCAGAGAGATATTCGGGTATTGGGTTTATTACCAATACAAAAGTACTTCTCTGAATGTTCGAAACTTTCCAAATTTAGAAGAGCATTCATACCTTGGGTTATCACCCAGATAAAAATTTTTCTAAAACGTTAGAAACTAATCATTGAGCAATCACGCTTCATCCTGCTATTTAGAAAGTGTTCTCAGAGATATATTCAGGTACTGGGTTATTACCAGCGTAAAAATACTTCTCTGACAGAACTCTAAAATTTCCAGAAACAAAAGAGTATTTATGCATTCGGTTATTACCAAGGGGAACGAATTTTTCCAAGCTTTTGGGAAAAACTAACAACTTCGTGCCATTAACCCTAAGGATTTGAATTATTTGAATTGTAGTTAAACTCAGTTCACTTTGAACACACACTGCTAAAAATAATGTAGGTTCCCTATATTCAGTGCAAGGTATTTCCGTAAAATAAGTCAAGTGTTCCCCTAAAAAATTGGCAATATACCTTTCGGCTACCTAAAGTTAATCAAATAGTACATTGAAAAACATATTCTGGATAAATGTCTTTTCAAATGGTCTATAGGACAATTTATGAAAGCAATTTTATGATGAAAAGTATGTACTTTTACCTAAGCTGTGTTATTTTCCATATATTTTATTATTTTGTGACCAATAAGTTATGAAATGTTAAGACTAAATCGAATAGAAATAAACTCTCATTTGGTAAATATGAAAAATTATATCAATTCCATAATGTTATGAAAAATGTAAGCCTTCACTTTAGTCAAAATACCCCAAATACAAGGCATACATTATTAGTGAATTCTTTCACCATTGCATTATATATTTTTATAATTAATATGTTTGCCAAATAATGTGAGATAAGGGCTTGTAAATGTTATATAATCGTATGTATGTTTCAAAACCTTTATTAAAGTTAATTTTTGTTTCGAAACTAATAATATGTTTATTTTGATTTAGTAGGTATGTACAACCCAATTTGTAAAGCATTCTATGTCCATATTTTATTTTTTCTTTGAAATTAACTTATTTAAAGATTTTTGTTTTGTACACTGATTTATTTCTTAGGAAAACTTAATTTAAGAGAAAAGTAAAACTTGTTGGGGTATTTGTGTCTATATATCAAAGAGACATTTTTAAACACCAATTGTGCAAAATATCATTCATTATGGCTACAATTCACTATACTTTATGTTTATTTCCATCTATAAAAATGTATTATTTACATTTGTTTAATAGTTCATCAAACATAGTGCATTGAATGTTCCCTTGCTCCTTTGGAAAGGATTCCTACATTCGGTAGAAAATTACTCTATATGCATCTAAATACTTATGCCCCCTGATGGTACATTTTTATACTAACTATGTAAAAGTAAAAGTCAAGGTAAAAGTTGAACTTATTTAAGCACTATTCCATAATACCTGTGGAAATATGTATAGTTCAAACACTTTTTTATCCTTAATTTATTCAAAAATTTCTCTAAATTTTACGGATATTTCCACAAAAATTTTCGATAAATTTACATTCATTTATGGCGCATTTAGTTAATTCATTGATATAACCCAACTTATATGTAAACAATTTCCGTTCTCCCTATAGAAAATTCATTAAAGCCTATTGAATTCAAACTCCCTATAGATATGTGAGAGTTACCTATCTCCAAAGCCCAAAGTGGAATTTTTCTCCAAGTTAGCGAAAAATGCCTAAACTTTGTGGCACAAATTGTTGCCAACGAATTTAGGGAAATATGTTTTTTAGTGCATATAACTTTGAATTCGTTACCCGAATACTTTTATTGAAATAGTCCTTCACCATGAAGCAGACAACACTTCTACGTAAGACATAAATGCTCTTATCCTCTTAACTGGGCTGTAAAAGCTCATTAGCAGAAATTGGTGATCTGCGTATAGAGTTAAGGGATGTCAGACATCAGCTGATCTCTTAACTTTTGTGGAGATCTTTTTTAAGAGCTTTGGTATTCTAGCAGACAAAAATAGCTGTCAAACACGTAACACGTACCTCATCGAGGTACGCTTAAATCTGTTATCGTTATAGTCGCAGAAATGTTTTTGTTTCTAATAACGAAATTTTGGATAAAAATGTAAGTACAGATATATATGATTCATATATATTACATAAATCACTTATCGGTTTGTGAAATATAATATAGTTATATAATCTGATATTATCAGCGGTGCACAGAGGATACTTCTGAGGAATGTGAAGGACGACTTGGATCCGTTTGCAATTTTTGAGGGTATATTCCTAAAGAATTTCAGAATGACAAAATTTTCTGCCTTTAAATTGATTGAAGTGATATAACCTTAATCTACATTACTCGACAATGGTATCACCACTTTAAAGTTTTAGCAACAATTATTTATTTGCTATAGGTTTATACGAATATCCGATTTAGGTGATAAAGTAATAATTCGACTATCATTACATGCTGTGAATTTTTCATACAACAATTAATAATGGTAACTTGATTAAAGACGCACACAATTAACCTCGATAATCATATAAGGAGCTACAGCGTAGCAAAATTATTGTGATGATATGTCTCGGCACAAGTGTAGTAAAATGCTAGTGCTTCGTGTTATCTACGTATGGGTTGGCCCTGTTCCTATCATCGCCTCGCCAAAAAATTTTCTTCTTCTTCCTTGTTGCAAAGTGAATGGCCCTTAACTGAGCTGACTGAAAAGAGAATGTTCAAATTCCCCAAAGTCTCTTAACCTCTGATAATTAAAGTTTATGTAGAATACTAATTCTTCTAACATTTCTTATTTGCTAAATTTAAGAAGTTAAAAGTCTGTTATGTAGAATTGGGGGATAATTTTGTTAATTACCAGCGAGTTCCATGAGGCTATTAGAGTCCACAGCACTTACCTTATTTATAATCTAATTCATTCGATTCATAAATAAGGGGAACGTTTGTAAATACTGGAATTATTAATATATCAGCGAAACCGCCACAGCGGCCTGTACTAATAGGGTACCTGACGCTTAAAACTCCCAATCTTTGCGCACTCTAAGCTTCCTAATATCTCTACACTCTATTACTGCAAGCAGTCACTATTGATTTCAGCTTTTTGTTACTCGGAGGATTTTTGTATTTTTCGAAAAAAGGCCTTACATATCCAAAAGTGAAATCAACGCCTTGGTCTTGACAAAATTATCGTCAACTTTAATTAATTTATCATTATATTTAACCAGCCATCATACCTATTTGGTTGGTTAAGTAGCGATGATGCGCAGATTTATCCCTGTTTGTCGCTGTCTGCCATGGTGTTTGGGCCAAAATTTTTGTCTGCATTTTCACTTTCTGTAAATATTTATTTTTGTTCAAACCTTTATAGTATGACTTAAGTTAAAGTTGTACACATTTTTGCCCGTCTTTGTCTTTATTGCCGTCTGCTACCACTTATGCGACAATCAAATTGTATGCCATTTTTGACACTGAACATGGAAATCTTTCTCTGCTGCCACACAAAAAAACAGCCTTTACGTTTTTCAGCTGATATTTTAAAGAGAGTTTTGCCATGCGCGAATTTAGTCAATATGAAATTGACTGGGTTTGCTGCAAATCCGCAGCTCGAGAATTGATTGGAAAAAACTCTTGCAATCGAAAAATCTTTAAAAAAATAGAATTTTCTATGGAAAAGCTGACATTTCGTAATAGCAGGAACCATATTACTCATCAGTACGACTTGATTCCCGTCAATTTCATATTGACTAAATTCGCTATGAATTTATTTCATGTAAATCTCTCTATGAAATGCTAGTCCCGCATAGGGCTAATCTTGCTAGACATTCAAGGAAATACGTAGAATTTCGCCTCGTATATAATTCACACTTAAAAATCATATTAAGTGTATATATTAGGTCAGCTTGACTGTGCACTGTGGCGTATACGGCAGGCAGGAGGCAAGCCGTAATATGGTTCCTGTACTCCCCTATCATATTCGCCCCGAGTTACCATTTTATATACATATATCATATATTCCTCTCCTTCTCTATATTCTTTCGTTATATTGGAAAAACTGGAAAAAAAACCCTACACACAAAACACTTTTCACACTTCTCATATAAAATAGAGAGTTAGGCAGTTTAATCGAGGAAGACGAGAAGGGACAGTTTTCGTATTACACGATTAAAACTCCTAGGTCTCCATTCGAGATTCTCTAACATACTTGGGGAGTTAGGGAAAACGTGAGAAGTGTGTGAAAGTGCGGATCGCCAGGTACGATAAAGGCTATAAGCTTATGTTCTAGAAAATTGAACTTGTTTTATATTCGAGGTGCATGTTTCTATTACCGCTTAACGTCGAGCTAACGGGAGCTCGGGGTAAATATGATAGGGAATGGAAATGGAGCAGAGAGGATGCGGGGACAAAAATGGGAACGGATTAACGGAAATTTAAAATAAAATAAATAAAAAATCACGAGATGCAATAAGTCGCAGGGATAAGCTGAGGATCTGTAAGATCAATAAAAAAACTGAGAAATTGCTTTGGTAGTGCATGGGTGTTATAGGCTGTATCTCATTTGGATTAACGGTAATTTTCAGATTTGAGGGACCTCGGCGATAAATTTCCTTGTCATAATATTGAATTAGAGCGTTTTGACGGATTTAGGGTCTAGAGCACAAAAATATAGATGAACATTTTCTTGGATTGCCAATGGTTGGGGGGGGGGGGGGGGGGTCGTACTATCCCTCATAGCGGGTTGTCTAAAATACGTCATGTTTGATATTAAATTAAAGAGGGAGAAGAGGGTTACACACAGTTTCTATATTTTGCATCACACTTTATTTCACATCCATTATTACTGTGTTGTGAACATTTTGCTCATAGTAACTAAATTTCCACGACTTACCAGTTCTTTGCAAAGATGAGTTGATAATATGTCAATTTTTGTATAAAAAAACGGCCATTTTTCCACCTGAAAAGGACAGATTCACTTCATTTGTAGTACTGACTTATAACAGTGGACTGAGCGATTTACTATTTAATGTGGCATACATTTTGTGTTGCTGTATAACAGGGTTTGACCACCCTTTCAAATATTTACTACATAAAAAAAAAACAAGTAAAATCAACCAATGAGATGAAATTTTACACCCGAAAATCGAATTATACCAAAAAATATATTTTCTTGTGTCTAAGTGATATTTTAATCGCTTATAAGGAATTAAACTCATTCCGACTTTAGACTCAATTAAAATTTACGTATACGTAAGTAATATTATTTACGTAAAGCGAACGCGCACTTTAAATTTAGCAAAATTTCACAAATTAACTGCAACTCGTCGGAGGGGAACTTTTGTTAAGTTTAAATGCCAAAGTACAGTCAGTAAAGGTGCGGTATGAATCGCTCTTTTCATAAGAAAGCAATGTCTCAAACAATTAAATTAATACTAAGTGATTAGAAGTGCAATGTAAAGTTAAAGTAGAATAAAAATGGTACTGCGAATTATTAGAAAGCTCAAATCTTCGATTAAATCAACTTCCATTTGTTAATTTTTTCATTTTTACCACTTTTTAAACTTCAACACATAAAATGTCATTATGGAACTTCGAATTAATAGAAGGGCACATTTTAAATTAAATCAACTTCTGAAAACATTGAATATCAAAATAATAAATCTTACGAAATGTGACTAAAAATATCAATTATTCGTAAGTAAACCGCAGTCTCGATCAAAATCGTAAGTTCTTTCAAAAGTTTATTTTTAACTAAATCCTGCGTATGGGCAAGAAAGACGGAGCATGGTAAACACAGGAAGACAAGTATTCACAATGCGTTTTATTTTGGGTGACAAGTTTCAAGTTTGATGAGTCAAAACCAAGACTTGAAAATTGTCACTCAAAATAAAATGGGTTGTGTGATGAAATAACAAATAAAACTTTTAAGCTTTTGCTATATACCGGAGAATCCAAAAAAATGAAATACAAGCTTTAACGTGCATATTAAAAATTTTTATAGCGTCTCTTCTGCACTGTAATACGACCAGATTGACAATTTTTCCGTGATCAAATTTTTAGCGGGTACCTTGAGACACAAAAATCTATATTTTTCTGTAAGTATTTCAAAGATTTCCATAATTTGTTTTTGTAAATATATCTAGGATATGCGGTGAATCCATAATTTAATTTAAAGATTTCTAGGCACCTTCACAAACAAAACTGAAAAAAGACGATACTGTCAGCTGAGAAATATTTTTCTTACTTCTCCACAACTAAAACAGTCGAGAGTTTTGTCGAGTGCAATAGAGAGTTTGGTGATTCTAATCTCCATACAAATTCCCCGAGATACAGAATTGTGAATGGAGAGTTAAATGTCAAAAGAACTATCATCTCCACAGCTCTCAGTGTTAGTGAATCCGGCTCCAGGGCACAACTTAAAAGCGTTACACGGATCTGACAGTTACTTGGTAATGTTAGCAAAATTATACACGACTCAGTTCAGCAGAAATGCTTATGTCAATCTTGCTCCTGATTGGGTAGCGTGATCGCCATTAGCCGCGAAATTAAAATTTGGTACTCTACGCAGTTACGCGGTTATGATAATGCTAGTCTCACCGATGATTTAGTACCTGTTTAATAATAGCCCTTATTTAATAATCAAAGTTTATCACTAATTTTATTTTCTTCTTTCGTAAAATTTGTTTATATAAGAAAAGGAATGCAACAGAAAAAATTTAAATTCTCTCGATAATTGGATTATACAGAGTTATTGACAATCAGTCTAATTACGTCCATACAGTCCGCTGCAGTAAAATATACTGACTAATAGCTTTAAGTCATGCGTTAAAAGTTCAACTTTAAATAGGCATATTCATGCTGTAGAACAAGTACGGTACATGCTTAAGCGCGAACTTGATTCATAAAAAGACTCAGAGCTGATGAATTGAAATTAGTTTTAAAATTACACTGGTGGAAATTTTAATTCGCAAGTGAATTGGAAGTAAACGAAATCAAAGGGTACGTATATCTGGAGTTTTTGCGAATATTGTTAATGCATAGATTTAATGGAATTATAGCCAAATAGTTTAGAGGCCTATGGATAAGATTAAAATCTTTTAGATTTTTTCATGTCGTCCGTGTATGTTTAACAACGAATGGCATAAACAAAATGTAAATAGAAAATAAAGCAACCAATTGCAACACAAAATAAATTATTTCATCTAAACATAACTGTCTGGTGGAAGAAATTGTATACATCTTCTCTACCTTTCGCGAACTTCTACATATATTTTTTAGTGAATGAATACTGCACTCAAACTCACTATACTCAATGTTAAAGGAGATGACAGGGAGGGTGTAAGTAAGATTCCATTTCATGTTCTGAATAAATATACAAGATTCATGATTTGCTTTTTGAATATGAATGAGACATTGCATGACATTTTTACATTCAAAGGCAGTGAACATTTCAAGTAGATCATAATCATCACATGCTGATGCGAATGAGCATATAAATTTTCAGTTTTCATCAGACAAACTGGACGCCCCCATGATGTATCGTTCTCATGAGTTGTATAAAAATTTTAAATGTAGTAAAAAATGAATAAAATATTAAAAAAGTCAAGAATTAGTCTTAAGGAAGGGTCGTTCATCAACCAAATCTCGCATAAAAAATTCTGCTTGTTAGTAGTCCCTATGTTTTGCTTGAGAGTTAAATCCAGAAAAGAGAAATAAGTGATTTTACAATTATTAACAAGAGAAAAAGTTATAATTGGTCTAATTGTAAGACCAATGAAAATAATAGTAAATAAAGTAAATTATAGTTTTGTATGGCAATACCAAAAAGGAGTTGTCCGATTTAGTTCACTTTTGAAACTGTATTTACTATTTTTAGGAAAACGCCGTACACAATTTAGCTCTCCACGTCGACCAGTTCTCAGGCAGTGTTCCAATATATAATGAAAAACGAAATTTTTCTAAGTAACCCTATGAAGGAGTTACTTGATATATCCCATTTTCAAACTAACATTTCATGTAGTAGTGAAGGAGTCTGTTTCATGGCTTGGGTAGTGTTTCTCGAGGGTTTTACCTACAGCATTGTTTCTATGTGTTAAGGCAATGGTACAATGATGGCATCGGCATCAGCATGAAATTTGATGCTGATGCCAAATATGACATATCAAATGAAATGGCATCGAATTCGACGCGGATACCGTCATTGTTTTAAATAGCGTTGCCAAATTTTACTCCAATGCCGATCATTATTGTTTCATCACCTTTACAAATGGAATGACAAAGTTAGTATATCTTATAGATTTTGTCTAGGTTATAAAAAACATTTTTATATTTTTATGAAATCATAGGGTATACTAAGTTCGTCAATCCGTTTGTAACGCACAGAAATAGTGCTACTAGAGAAAAATAGGTTGGACACTCACGCATAATATTAAAAGTGTTATGTTGACTTTTGCGTGTCTGTCCGTCCGTCCGTCTTGCCGTCCGTTCGTTCGTCTGATCATTCTACGATAACTCGAGAACGCGTTCCCTTAGAATGCTAAAATTTTGCATACGGGCTTTTAAAAAAAAAGTGAATGTAAGTTCGACAAGTAAAAAAGCTAGAATTGGTCTTAAGACCAATTTTTATGATAGCCTAGCTAAATGCGCGTATGAAATTTCGTGTGGTCTATGCAAGTTTGATTTTTGAAGTTGTTTTTCGTATATATTTCTAGAACGGTTCGTCGAACTGAAAAGATGATTATAACCAATTTTATAGGGTTTCGTATTCTGAAAAAAAGTTTTTAGTAAAATGTCTAGGACTGATCGTTTTCACAGTATACGTAAAAAACTTGAATTATTATATGCAAACACCAAGAAGAGGTGTCCTGATTTAGTTAATTTTTTTTAAATTAATTTTATTTGCTATTACTATAAAAACACCATGTACCAAATTTCAGCTCTCTGCATCGACGCATTCTCAGGTAGTGTCCAAATATACAGTGGAAAACGAAATGTTTGTATGTCAATCCCACGAAGGAGTTGCCTGATTTGTCTCATTTTCGAACATAATTTTACTTTTTTTAAAGTCCGTGTACAAAATTTCAGGTCTCTAATTATACGGGTTCTCGAGTTATCGTGCGCATAAGCAGACAAATAGACAGACAGACAGACATGCAAATATCAAAATAACTTTTAAAATTATGCGTGGGTGTCCAATCCATTTTGCAATTTTACAATCATTATTTCTATGCGCTACAAACGGAATGCCAAACATAGCATACACTATAGATTTCATCTGGGGTATAAAAATATGACGAATCCTGTAACTCCTTCGTAGGGTTGCCATACAAGAATTTCGGTTTTCACCATATATTTGAACACTGCCTGAGCGCGCGTCAACCTCGTTACAGCTCTGTGGGAAGGTATGCTCTCACGAAAAAAGACAAATCGAAGGACGACAACGAAAACACTGAACCGAAAATCTCACTTTTCTACATTGTTATAATGAATAAATTCCTCATTTTTAATTATTCTTACGAAATTAATGATTTGTAACATAGTTTCTCGAGAAAAGTATATTTCAATGTTTTTCTGAACGAAAATACAACGAAAACATTGCAAAGTGCCTTTCGCGAAAAACAAAGTAAAAACTTAACAATTTTTTGAGGATAATTAAAGATAAGAATTTTTCGACTTTAGTATGACTTTAATTGGAAATATTCGCTGTTGGGTAGAAATTTGAGTTCTTCTGTCAAACGTTTTCATTTGCGTCTTTCGATGTGCCTTAGAGTTAGGTCTTGGATATGAAAAAAAAAATAAAAATCGTAAATCGTCCCATCAAGGATAAAGGACAACACTTATCCTCCAATATTCTTTTTTACAAAAATTGCACCAAGGGTATTTTTCTGACAAAACCTGACATTTAAGTAACCTATCTAAAACGCAGCAGATAATTAAAATCGGCTTATAAGAACCGGATGTATGAATTATTAGAATTAGGTCGAAAGAACTGTAATTTTCGCAATAAACAGAATTTTGGCAAAATATTTTCATTAATTAATTAAGTTGACAAAGTGTCAGCCAAAACGGTGACGTTGCTTCAGAATATTGGTCGAAGCATAGGCTTTTTACATATACATATGTACTTTTATTGTACTGAAAAGCTCTTCGGAATATAAGATGCTATAAAATTGTTATTATCATTTTTACTGTCCAATGAACCGTAGATGTGAAAAACTACTTTTATAATTAAACTTGCGCAGAGGCGTGACCATATAAATTACATACATACATATTATGACATCTATGGTATCGCATTAATTGGTCTTAGATCAATTTTAGCCTTTTTCTTTGTTTTTCTTTATTTAGCGGCCTATTAGGTACATGAATAATAATAGAAAATTAAAAAAAAACGCAATTATATGTATGTAAATGCCAATATATGTGTGACAGATATCAGATATCACGATAACATTCTTTACTAAAAAATAATCAGATTTTATGTTTAACAGAACTGTTTGTTGCATTTTCTGGATTGTTTCTTTTTGGATGCATATAGAAAAACCTTCAAAAAGCTTAGTAGGGATATTTTCCTATATTTGAGGGATGAATTACTTTCTTATTCCGTCCGTATAGTATAATGTAAAGTACTTAAACGCGCACTCTGCTGTACCTGAACTCTCACAAAAGAACTCGTTACGAGTAGCGCATTCTTCCTTTAGAACTCTTTTCAGAGCCTTTGTACATACACTCAGAGAATTTTAAAAATATCTATTTACTTCAGTTGATATTTAAACTATTTGTTAGATCGAATCTTGCAGTTTCTATCACGATATCATGTTTTTTGATCTCTTAATGAAAATTCTGTCAGAAGTCTTTTTTATGCCTACAACAAAAGCCGCAAAAAGATGAACCTTGCTGGGCACAGCCTATTGATCTGAGCCATTGATCGGACGCGAACAAAGCCGCAAAAATCAATTCATCACAGCGGGATCACAATTTGAAACGATCTAATGTACGTAAGTCTACGTAGCAACAAATATGACAGTGATTCAATTGACATAATAGGAGTTTACCTTTTCATGAGTGTTTAATGAATTCTGGAAAAGATTGCAACAGCGTGGTTGCTTTTATATCGGAACATTTTGTGATATTCAACTAGACAGTTTCGTGTTCCTGCAGTTTATCTCAATGATTCTTATAAATGGAAAAAAAAACACAAAAAGCACAACAACAGTAATTTTTGTATGCATCGTTTTAAACATAACCAGTTTCGAACTGCTCTAGATTGAAAATAAATAGGTGCAGACTCCTAAGTAGAGGCCGCTGAACACCAATACTTGTAATTAATTACCGCGTTGTAGATACATATACTTAAGACCTTAACGAATAGCCGACAAATAAGGTTTCGGACCAGATACTTTAGTGCACGTTCGGCCCATGCAAACAAGTCAAGACCTCTGGTCTAATTTTGTCGAGCTTTGGAAACCAGTTTGGTTTGATTATTTTCTTCGATTGTGAGTAGGTTAAAGCAGATAACGCGTGCTGTTTAAGCTGCGTCTCATGAAGATATGTCGCGGAATATAAATAGTGAAAGTATCGAATTTGGCCTGTATTTTGTAGCTGTTTTACAATTTGATCTCCGTTTTTGCGAATTGGAATTGGTTCCGTGATCGTTTGCGCGAATTTGCATATAAATAAAATAAAAAGAAAAATTACCCGGTTTAACCAATCGTTGTCACTTATGTAAAACTATAGTTGTCATAAATTTGAAATCAAGCTTTTTTTATTTTAATTGCTTCATTTCTTTTTTATTGTATTACCAGCAAAATTATCTGTTCTTACCATATGAATCAAAACAAAGAGAATAACAGTGTGTTGACTTAATATACTTAAACGAACTTAAAGCCGGACCTAAGTTATGGGACTATGTATACTTTTGTGGAGATAATTATATTTTTGACATTGTCAGCTCTAATTTACACAGTACGTTTGACGTTTCTGCTTTGTACATTATCTTAGAAGAAGTGGATTATTTCCATTTAAGCAGGGACCGAAAATAACTGTTATTATTTTTATGTGAGCGAAAAAACTCTTTCATAAAATTTTCTAGGAAGTAGCGTAGTACAAAAGGGGTCTATGTACAGCACTTAGACTAGCTTCCTACGTTGAAATCAAGAAAGTTTCGATTTTAATATATAAATCCAATCCAAACTGTTATTGTAAGACATATTTTTTATATTTCAATTTTAACTGTTAAAAAAAATACTTATATTATTTTACAGCGATATAAAACTCTTTGCCAGAGTTTTACATATTTCGTTTATTATAAGAATTAAAAATAAGTTTTATTTTTTTCCTCAGGAAATAAAACTCATAATCAGAGTTTTATATTTTCCTCATCTTATAACAGTTAAAAATTAGTTTTATTTTTTTCCTCAAGAAATAAAACTCATAATCAAAGTTTTTATTTTCCTCAGGAAATAAAACTTATCAATGTTCTCTATTTTTGTTGTCAACGAAACAGTTGCCCGATTGGTCCCTATTTTTGAACTTAAATTTACATTTTTTTTAAAACGGCCGTTTACAGTGAAAAACCAAACAACACCAAGAAGGGGTTGCCGATTCCAATGTTTGTTTCCCTAAGAACCTTACTCGGACAGGTTTATTTCTTGAGGGAAAAAATAAAACTCATTTTTAACTGTTAAATGCTGAGGAAAATGATAAACTCAATTAAAGAGTTTTATTTCTTGAGGAAAAAAATAAAACTCATTTTTAACTGTTAAAAGCTGAGAAAAATGAAAAGCTCGAATTTTGAGTTTTATTTTTTGAGAGAAAATATAAAACTCATTTTTAAATGGTAAACCGAGAGAGAAATATAAAACTTAAGATAAGACTGTTATTTACTCAGAAGAAAATAAAATTCTCTTTTTAACTATTTCATTAGAACATAAAATATAAACTATCAATAACAAAATGTTAAAACCAGACTTTTAAAATATTTCTTATAACTCTTTCGGTCCCTGCATTTAAGTACGAGATTCCAATAAGTGAAGTGAAGACGTCTATTTTCTGCGCCTTTCTAAGAAACCAGGAAAGCTCTACCCTTTACCTCTCAGTGAAAATAGGAAAAGTTCTGCCCTCCACCTTTCTGAGAGTATAAATTGAAGGGCTCTTTCTAACCTTCCAGAAAAAAACATGCTTAATGGTTCCGTTCACTATTCTGAAGTTGCAGAACGAATGCTTCCACTGAATTCAAAAGGATTATTCTTTTCACCTTCCAAAGAATTTAAAAGGAATGCTTCTATTCAAAGAATTGCTAAGGAAGGCTAAGGCTTCCTTTCACCTTACTAGTCATGCGGAGGTAAGGTGTGCAAGCCACTTTATATACCTTCCCGTCGTAGGACAACAATGCATTAAATGAAATGAACTGGGTTTCAGAGCGTAATGCTTCCATACCTTTCACAGAATGTTTTCGGAATGCATCCAAAATGCTTCCGTTTCCCGCTGCGTAGATACTTGATGTCTTCTTCTTCACAACATTCATCTTCACGCTGTTGTATACCTAAAACGGGTTAAAAACGATAATTATAATTAATAATTATCATTTTTAAAAAATTGGAGAATATTCATAAGTATTTCATAAATAGAAATAAGCTAATCATGCTCAAAACATGGTTAGCTTATCTCTCTACAAGGCGAAGAAATTGCCATCAGCAATTTCTTCAAATTCCTTTGCAACAAACAAAAAGTATTTCCCACAAAATGACTTGGGACAAACAAAAGTGTTAAATATCAACTCAAGTCGTTTTCATAGAAAATAGCCCCACGATAAATCTTACCTTCAGTAAGATTTGTCGTATATACGATATGTATGTACATACATACATACATACATATCGGGCGCATGAAAATTTTACGTCGGTGAAGACTGAAACGATCAAGTCTTCACCGAAAAAAAAGTCCTTATCAGCAAATTGTCGCGAGCTGCATACATTGTGATCGCAACAATGTATGCACGGTAGCAAGACGATGGTCGATATTTATGAAAATATCAAATTTCAATTTCAACCATCGTTCGTCGCGATAATTCTGGGCATGTTTAAACATGCCCAGCGGTAAATAATTTTCTCAGGATAGGAATGCTAATTAAGCACTTTCCTATACTGAACAACTAGACTGGCGATTAAGAAAATCAAAGTGGAGTACAGTCGGTTTTTGAGAGTTGTTTTGAGAACTTCTATCGGCGTGGTCACAATTGACACAATATCGAATTCGGCTAATAAGGTTTTCCTGTGAAAAAAGAAAAGAGTTTTACAGTCGATCGGTCTGCTCGCGGTTGTCTTAATTTTAATCTTGGTTAAGTACTTTGGTGTAGAGGGAAACTAATTAAGTAAGAAGGTGATTAAAATTGAAAGTGTAAGCAAAGAATGTAACAACAGAAGGAAGTGTTATTAAATAAGAAGTTAATAAATGTTGATATAGTTAACATAAAAAAGGTGTTTTGATACAAAAATAGTGCTATCCAGGATTGTTAATAAAAAAAGGATTAACAGAAGCAGGTAGGGTGCTTATGGAATTGCCCCATAATTGGGACTTGCGGTTACCCCATATAGAAAATATAACAAATTGGCGCAGCCGGTAGGACTGAGGAAGCTTGATCTAGTCAAAACGATCGTAAAAACTTGAAAAGCTTTAATCCTTCGAACCTAAGGGGTCCCATTGACTAAGCCACTCAGGCCAAGCCACCCCCAACACTCGGGTATATACCATCTCTAGGCGCCTCTGCTCCAGGCGGGCAAGCGTTCACCCCAATTAGTGCACAGGCACCACCGAGGGATAAAAGTGAACAGTCCAAAGAAGGAAGTGGAAAATATTTCAAACTCCCCCAGAAGGACGAATACTGAGCAGCCAGGACACAGCCCGATAAGCAGCCTGAACTTTTAGCAGCCAGCGCTCATCTATAAAACGCTAGCAGTCAACGATCCTGAGTTGAAGAGGAAATCGAAGACGGCTCATAAGCCCCCTTTTCAACTAGATCCAGGGGAAGCTAAGACGGCCCAAAGGCCCCCCCAGCTGCAAAACAAACCGAAATCAACCGACAAAGGATTCAGAGGGAACTCGAAGGCGGTTAAAGAAACCCCCCTCTCAATCACAGCAAAGGGACTTAAGCAGGCAAGGAGCCCCCCTTTCACCAAACAACGCATCATATGCCAGCCGACAATCCTGCTCTACCTCAGCAGGAAACAGAAACAGCAGCGAGGGAAAATTCTCCATCTTTAACCGACGCGGGAGCAGCCCCCGGTGCAAAAACACAGCACCCCGGTGAAGGTACAGCATCTGCTGCCGAATCTTGCCCAACCGGACCTCGACTCCGAAGCGGAACCGTTCTGCCAGGTCTGAATAGTCAAGTAAGTTTAGCTAAATTTTTAAATAAATTATACGAGAGAGCGCGGGAATCGGATAAACTGACGATTACCCATTGTGACGCCTTAGATCACAGATTAAAAACAGATCGTGAGACCAGGCTCGCCAAGTTAAATTCCATTCTTAAAGGAAAAAACAATAAAGCTCCGAGAGGAACTAGAACAGTTTTCCGAATCTCGACGCTCACTCAGTTTAGATCTAGAAAAGAGTAAGAGTGTTAGATTAAGTGACAGTGATAGTGATAGTGACAGTGACGGTGAAGCAGCTGAACCAACTCCCGAAGACCTGCTAATAGATTGGCTCGAAGAATCCTTAACGGAAATCAGCCCAGAAACAAGCCCAGTTAGTCCACCCAAATTTAAATTCCCAGTCAATAGACTAAACACAATGGTGGACTACGCTAACGTAGCTAAGCTCACAGCTCAACTCGTCCCCTTATTTTCGGGTGAAAGTACCCCACAATTGGGACGAGAGCTACAAACCTTCATTGGCTGCTGCAAACAAACTATGCAGTGCCTAAATAATGAAGAAAAAGTGGCTTTCATTCAGGTCCTTCCCACAAGACTCAGAGGTGACGCATACCAATTATTCGCTTCAGACGTCCCTGCTTCATTTAGTGAAGTAGAGGAACGTCTAAATAGAACATACCTCCCCCGTGAGACATACCAAGAGTTAGTGAATAAGTTAATCACTACTAGGCAAAACCCGTTAGAATCTCTCACTGTGTTCATTACAAGATTGAAACAGTTGTTGACGATTTGCAACGAGGCAGCGACACAGAAGTATGGAGCTGAGGCAGTCCCTGCTGTGAAAGCACAGCTGATGGATTTTGCGAAGACCGCTTTGAAAAGTGGAGTAACTAACCCACACCTGTGTCAATATTTGCTCACGCAGGGAGAAGGTGATTTAGAAGCATTAATTCAAAAGGCCCTGGACATGGAGAAACTACAACAAAGGGCTACATTCGTCCAGACTCCTCTGGTACAAGCTCCTCCAATGGCTCCAGTAGACCAAGATTTACGAGTGAGAGCTTACTACAGAGCTCCTTACTATCAAATGCCATCTACACCTATGTTCGCATCACCTCGCGCTCCAAACCCAAATCACTTTTCACGCAATGTGAATAATCCAAGTTCATCACAGTCACGGCAAAGGCCATTTACCAGCACTGATGCCAGAAACTCGGATACAGATGCACTGGTCCGTAACATCACGTGTAATTTCTGCCAGCGAAAGGGTCATACGTATTCAGATTGCCTTAAGCGCAAGAACACCCCTTTCAGCTCAAACTGCAAAATCTATGGACATGACGTCCGTGATTGCAGAAAAACACAACAGACGTAACAAATTGTTCCTCCACGCCTCTCCAATAGATCTACACAAGAGCAACACAACACAAAAAGTCCTCAAGTCTTCAACATAAGACTCAAATGCACCTTTTGTGGTCGCCGAGGACACGCAGACGAAGATTGCCGCCAAAAGAAAAAATGGGAAGCCCGGAGTCAGGGAAACGACATGCAGTCGACCCAAAACTCCCCGGCTCGACTTTAAATCCACAACGCAAATCAAAAGGGTCACCTCAAGCGCCCGAATCCGGTGTCCCTACAGTGAAACTTCCACTGGACATAAGGCTTAACGGCCATACAAAACTAGTAGTGGACACTGGCGCTGAGGTTAGTATTATTAAGAAAAGAGCAATTAAAGACCTCAAAATAATTAATTCCAATGAGGCATGCACTTTACAGACCCCTTTTGGAACCGGAAAGACATTGGGAAATTGCAAGGGCAACTTCAATTTTAAAAATAAAATTCCCTGCAAGTTTCAGGTGGTACAAAACCTGCCAGGTCTTTCCGATGACGGCCTATTAGGAAACGATTTCCTATCAAACAATTGTAATGTTGAAGGCCCAAATAAAGCACTCAAGTTTCCTAGTACGGAAACAAATCCCGAAGAGTTTACTGTGCCCTTGTCATGCAAAACGGACAAGCTGTATTCCAGAAAAGCAGTCGAAGTGAGGTCACTTGCAGAAAAGATGGAACCTAAACAGGTTAAGCTATCTACATGCAGTGTCTCCAAGGCATCTCAAAAGAGTAATGCTGGCTGCCAGGTTCAACAAGAGCCGACGGAATGCGAAAAGAGCTGTCTGGGTGATCAAGAAACCTGCGAAATGAGGCAGCATCTGGTTACTTTAGAGGAACCAATATGCATACCTGCTAGGTCACAAATGATCACCACAGTCCCGTTGCAAGTGAAGGAAGAAATGCTCTGTCTATCGAAAGAGATAGGCGATGGAGTCTTCCTGGCCAACAGTTTACTCCCTACTGGGAAAGAAACAGTGCTAGTTGCCATACTCAACATTAACAATTTCCAAGTAGTCATCAACAGTTTATTGTTACAATTGCTCCCTATACATGATTACGTCGTCATCCCAATAGGAGAAGCCACTGATACACAGCACGTTCTCAAGCCGAATAAATCGCAAGCGAGTAACACGAACATCAGTGAGCTTCCCAAGGCGGAACAGAAGTCAGGCAAGACTTCTTTTTCCAGAATACCTAGACATAAGCTACTAACGAGGCCCAAGAGCCCTATTCAAGACGCGTGCGAGTAAGTACCGAGTAGAGGCAAAAACGACTCCACCGTCCAAGAAAATGAGTTACAAAAATTTTACATGGCCCCATAGCCAAATTAAAGATGCGAGCGATCTCCAGAGGCCGACAAGCAAAATGCAGCTGACTCCTCCACCCAATATACCTAGATGTAAGATAACTACAAGGACAAGAAGCCCAACGACAGGTGCGTGTGAGCTCAGTAAGACCTATTCACAGGCAAAGACGACTCCACCACCCAACAAAGTTAGTGTTAAGAAACATCAGTGGCCCAAGAGCCCCATGACAAGTGCGTGTGAGCTCAGTAAGACCTATTTAAAGGAAAAGTTGACTCCACTACTTACTAACATTAGTGTTAAGGAACCACCTTGGCCCAAGAACCCCATCAACAGTGCGTGCGAGCTCAGTAAGACCTATTTAAAGGCAAAGTCGACTCCACCACTTAATGAAATTAGTATTAAGAATAAAAAGTGGCCCATGAGCCCTATAAAAGACGCGTGCGAGATCCGTAAGACCTCATTGAAGGCAAAGTTGGCTCCACCGTCAAATAGTATTAAGAAAACCAATTTTTCAAGGCCCATAAGCCAAAATGCGAATGCGTGCGAGTACTCGGACCAATCAAAAGTACCCATAAAACATGGTACTCCACCATTAAAACTGCAGGAAGCCCATTCCCTGCCATCTAGTGATGTAAGTAAAACAGATAGTAAGTACACAGCTACACAAAGTGAGAAAAGAAACGTAAGCTTTTCGGAAAACACAGCTATCTTACAACACGTAAGATACTTATTTCCGGATCAGGAAGATCCCACACATACTCCGCGAGTCAACAGGCTAGACCAAGAACTCAGCCTAGACCCAAATCTAAATGCGGAAGAAAAAGCCTCGATATCCCAACTCTGTTATGAGTACAATGATATCTTTTACCTTAAAGGTGATAAGCTTACATATACAAACGCTATCACCCATAACATTCCATTAATACAAGATCAGGCCCCAATAAACCAAAAAGCCTATCGATTACCAGAGACCCAGAGACAAGTAATCAACGAGCAATTAAGAGAAATGCTAGACGACGGGATAGTCCAAACTAGCAAAAGCCCTTGGAATCCACCCTTATTAGTAGTCCCCAAAAAGGCGGGACCCGATGGTGAAAAAAGGTGGCGCGTCGTTGTCGATTTTCGCAAATTGAACGAAAAGACAATTGGCGACGCTTTTCCGCTACCACGAATCGAGGATATTCTTGACCAACTAGGTCATGCCAGGTACTTTACCACTCTCGATTTGGCCAACGGCTATCACCAAGTTTTAGTCGACAAAAAGGATCGACATAAGACCGCTTTTAGCACTAATTACGGCACTACGAATTTAAGCGTATGCCATTCGGACTCAAAGGAGCTCCCGCTACATTCCAACGCCTCATGAACTTCGTTCTGACAGGCGTACAAGGCCTCGAATGTTTCGTTTATCTTGACGACATCGTCATTTATGGTAAGAACCTAAATGACCACAATGATAAGCTTCGCAAAGTCTTCAACAAATTGAGAGAAAACAACCTCAAACTGCAGCCAGATAAGTGCCAGTTCTTGAGACGAAAAGTTGTTTACCTAGGGCACAAATGCTCTAGCGAAGGTGCATTACCAGACCCCAGCAAAACGGCCTGCGTCCAGACATTCCCTGTTCCAAGAACAGTAAGGCAAGTACAGTCCTTTTTGGGACTTGCCAATTATTATAGGAAGTTCATTCCGGACTTCTCTAAAATCGTTCGTCCAATAACGAATTTGCTCCGAAAGAATGTAAAATTCACTTGGACCGAGAAATGCCAAGAGGCATTCCAAAGCATTAAAAATGCTTTAATTTCTCCACCGCTTTTAATCTATCCAGATTTTACAAAGCCATTTAATCTCACAACGGACGCCAGTAACGAGGCTTTAGGAGCTGTACTTTCCCAAGGAGAAGTGGGAAAATACCAGCCTATCGCCTATGCAAGCCGAACGCTAAACACAGCCGAGAAAAACTACTCCACTATTGAAAAGGAGTTATTGGCTATAGTCTAGGCAACTAGAAATTTCCGATGCTATCTCCAAGGCAGGAAATTCACGGTCTACACTGACCACAAGCCTCTCAAAGGAGTCTTTAATGTTAAAGACCCAACTTTCCGTTTGGTGAGATTTCACCACAAATTGTCAGAGTTCGATTACACCATCGAATACAAACCAGGGAAGTATAATACCAATGCGGATGCATTAAGCCGCATTCCACAAGTATTAAGCGAAGACAATACAGGCAATACCTAAACGGTACAAGCCCAAATGCACCACACAATGGACTCTGATGTGGAAGAAAATAATTTCCCAAATAAAAAGAAAGCAAAGAAACCCACTCATTGCTTCGCCGTGACCAGAGCTCAAAAACAGAAAGCCCAAGAGGCCAATACGAGCCCCAGCGCTGAAACACAGCCCACGGCAGCGGATCATAAAGAAAATGAAACCCCAGAGGCAGAAATACAATCCCCGGCTACGCTTGATCAAGAAATATGTCCAGTCAAGGCACCTGAGATAATCACGAGCCCTAAGGAAGTCCAAACAATCCTAAAGGATTATCACGACTCTCCTTTCGGCGGCCATCAGGGTGTCATTAAGACCTATAAACGCATTAGACGCAAGTATTGGTGGAGACACATGCTTAGCGATATAAAAAGGTACATAAAGAAATGCCCTAAGTGCCAAACAATGAAAGCATCCCCACAATTCAAGATGCCCATGGTAATAACGGACATCGCAGAACAACCTTTCGACAAGATTTACCTCGATATAGTAGGTCCACTAGAAGAGACCATATCAGGTAATAAATATATCTTAACTTTTCAAGATAACCTTACCAAATTTGTCGATTGGTATGCCGTACCTAATGGAGAAGCAGTAACGGTGGCGCAAATCTTTTTCAATGAGATTGTCACGCGTTATCGCATTCCAAAGAGAATAGTCACCCATCAGGGAACTAATTTCCTGAGTGAGCTATTCAAGATGGTCTGCAAACTGTTAAAGGTAAAGAAGTTACAGACTTCCGCATACCATCCACAGTCTAATGGAGCACTAGAGCGTGCCCATAGACCATTAATCGAATATCTGCGTACAATCGTAGATGAAAATTCTAAATCATGGGATCAATTCCTACGAACCGCTGCATTCGTGTACAATAACAGTGTACACGAGGGTACTATATTAACCCCGATGGATTGCCTTTACGGCTTCACAGCGGATGTCCCATCTAATTTAAAACGGGATCCTGAACCCGTTTATAACCACGAAAGTTATTATCATATGCTCAAATACAGACTCCAAAAATCGTATGCCACGGCTCGCAAAAATCTCTTAGCCAGCAAAACAGTCAGGCCTCTCACTTTCCACCTAAGAGACAAGGTCCTCCTCAAAAGTGAAAGCCGCAAACACAAACTGTCTCAAATCTGGGTTGGTCCATATCTGGTAATCAATGTACCCAGTCCAAAAAACACTACCATAAAAATAGGCAAGCGACAGGTTGTCGTCCACAACAACCGTTTGAAGCCCTATTATGAGTAGTATACTGGTACATATACCTTTAGCAAATAAGTTAAGTCCATACTAGATTCCATAATTAAATTAAGTGCTATTAGAATTACCACAAAAAGCTTCCAGTATGACTAATTGACTAACGAAGCCTATCCTTCATTTTCTACAGAACATGAAGCACATATTGGTGTTAATATGCTGTTTCCATCTGGTAATGGGACAAATACAAACGGAACCCTACACCATAAGTCCCCAGAACAATACAGGAATACTGTATGAGGATCTAGGAAAATTACAAGTCTACCATAGTACATGGAACATCTTAACAGAGATCAATCTAATGGAACTGGACAACCAGACGCTTATGGCAGAGCAGGCGGAACACTTAGTTCACCGACTATGTTCAAATCGCTCTCAAACGGATGAGCTATGCCTGGTTCAACAAAAACACGTTCATTCTCTCTTGAAAAATATCAAGAGAAGAACAAGTGTCATTCGGGAAGTGGTCCCAAAATCAAGATCTACAAGATCTATCTTTGATGGAATAGGGAATGCAATGCACTACCTATTCGGGACCATGGACAACACTAATGAACAAGAGGTATACAGTCGACTCGAGGAGCTCGAAATAAATTCAAAAGCACTAGCCGACCTGGAAAGACAGCAGATCAGTGTAGTCAAAACGACACTACAGCAAATTCAAAAGCCATTGACATCTCTGCAGGAAAGACAACGTCAAATAAATCTCCAGGTAAATAGAATGCAAAACATAACAGATGATTTACTGATGAGACAATTGAGATAGGAAATAATTTCAAGCCTGACCTTACAAATTGTCGAGATTGAGTACAGGCAGCAAGCCTTACTCGACATAATAATCTCCAGTAAAAATAACCAGTTACATCCGCTAGTGGTGTCTCCCAAAAGTCTATTACAGATATACCACAAGTCCCACGCAACATGCCCAGATGAACAAAATTGTCTCTCCCTGTTATATCAGACAGCGGAAACAGAGGCACGTCTAGTCCAAGACAAATTAGTCATCCGAATACAACTTCCGATTTTCAATCTACCACAAATGAAGTTGTATAGAGTACACAGTTTTCCCATACATATTAACAAAAAACAATCATTGGTACCCGATATACAGTACTCGCACGTAGCGCACCAGGTACAGACACAAGATATTCTATTATTAAAAACACAAGATCTTAAAAGCTTTAAAAAGATCACTCAATATTCCAAAGAGGACACTTACATCGCTAAGCTAGGCATTCCCGTAACAAAGGCAACTCTGTCCAAAGAATGCATAGTGAAGCTGCTCTTTAATCTTTAAAGGAAGAGCCTCAGTGCCATTTCAGAGCACAAATACCTCCTAGAGACCTACTTATTAAACTAAGTAAACCGAATTCTTGGATATTTTCGTTGATAGAACCAACAATTGTACACCTTCAGTGTACCCAACAATTCCTAACTTCAAAAATAGAAGGCCAAGGAATAATTACTATCAACCATCCCTGTCAATTACAAGTAGGATCACAAATCCTACACTATGAGGCAGAAAATATCCAGCAATTGAGTCTCAAACAACCCACTTATTTTCCAAATATAACTCCATTAGAACAAATAGTGGATAAATATCTTAATGAAACTAAAACCAAAGTACAGTCTGAAAAAATACAGACAGAACTATATTCAGGAGATGACACTAACAGCATCATCCTAGAAGGTACCCAGTCATTAAAAGAACTGGACGAAAAATTAGAAAAAATAGTTCCTCATATCAGTCACCACCCTACACATGTCCTAGCTGCAACATCAGTATCCTTAACTGGTGTTGTCATCACATGTATGGTACTGTACCTGGTCGCCAAATGGCTAACACCATTCATAACAAAATTCCATTTACGCAAACCTACAAAAACCCTAGAGGCGGAGGAACAAATCGAACAAATCGAAATAACCGAACCTACCCCTCTTAAAAGGACCCGCACCCTACCACCTGCTAGGTCAGTGCAAGTGGTCTAATGTCGCCATTTCAAACGGCCACAATAACGAAGCACTATCACTGGAAGTAGAACACAAAAAAAAATAAATGTAAGTGGTTTCTACAAACCCCAAAAAACGAGTTAGTACTAATAAAATAATAATAAAAACAAAAGGGGAGAGGACATACATAAACAATTATTAAAGCATAGATGTAAGGAAAACTTGTTTAATAAAAACATATATACATATATTAATATAAACTAAAAACAAAAAAAACAAAAAAAAACAAAACCCTCCCACGCTAGTGTTTACTAATAATTAAAAAATAATAAATAACACAAAAATATAAATATTATTATTATTAGCCTAGAATAAAAATTAAATAACCACTAACTTTAGAACGTAACAGATATACAAGTGTAACAGAAAAAAATATGTAACATACAAAAAAAAACAGTAGAAACATAGCAAAAATAAAATAGAGATAAGAATAGGAATAGATAATTAGAAGCAATTCTAGTAAATAACAAAAGAAAATTTTAAATAGAAACTAAGATAATATGTAAACCCGAAAACCTGTGCCAACCAACCAATAGCCGAGCCACCGATATAGCCCCAACAACAACCTCCCCTGAGAATTATTCCTCTTCAAAGAATAATCCTCTTTTTCGCAGGGGAAGGATTGTTGTATACCTAAAACGGGTTAAAAACGATAATTATAATTAATAATTATCATTTTTAAAAAATTGGAGAATATTCATAAGTATTTCATAAATAGAAATAAGCTAATCATGCTCAAAACATGGTTAGCTTATCTCTCTACAAGGCGAAGAAATTGCCATCAGCAATTTCTTCAAATTCCTTTGCAACAAACAAAAAGTATTTCCCACAAAATGACTTGGGACAAACAAAAGTGTTAAATATCAACCCAAGTCGTTTTCATAGAAAATAGCCCCACGATAAGTCTTACCTTCAGTAAGATTTGTCGTATATACGATATGTATGTACATACATACATACATACATATCGGGCGCATGAAAATTTTACGTCGGTGAAGACTGAAACGATCAAATCTTCACCGAAAAAAAAGTCCTTATCAGCAAATTGTCGCGAGCTGCATACATTATGATCGCAACAATGTATGCACGGTAGCAAGACGATGGTCGATATTTATGAAAATATCAAATTTCAATTTCAACCATCGTTCGTCGCGATAATTCTGGGCATGTTTAAACATGCCCAGCGGTAAATAATTTTCTCAGGATAGGAATGCTAATTAAGTACTTTCCTATCCTGAACAACTAGAGTTGCGATTACGAAAATCAAAGTCGAGTACAGTCGGTTTTTGGAGAGAAGTCGAAAAGGGTTGCTTAAAAATCAACGAACGGGATCCTCACGCGAATAAAAGTATAAAATTGAAAATAAAAGTAAAAAATTGAGAAACGGTCAGGAAGATAAAGAAAAAAAGGCAGATACCTATGGTCGGTCCGGTTATAAGACGGTTTGGTTTATTTCGGTGGTAAATAAAAAGGTGTTTGTACAAAAGATACCGACTAAGTGTAAAAAGCGTGTTTCTAGTTAGAATAGTAAATAAGTGTAAAGATAAAGGAAAGGAGCAAAATAAAATTAAACAAAGTGATAGTAATCTGTGGAGTACATTTTATTTAGAGTGTGCTTTTGGAAAACCCGGGAACCCAAGGGTGACTAGGCAGGTAGGAGTACGTCTAAGTTCATACCCCCATAAAATACATAACAACGCAGTAACTCTTAGTCGTCTTCGTATTGAACTGGCTTATATTAAGTGTGATAAATTATTTTAAAGGGAAGCTAGTGGGCTTCTTAAAGTCCATCTGAAAAATTGGTGTAGATGACGTGTTTTTTGATAAAATATAGTAGTTAAAAATCCGAAATTTTAAATTTATTGTACCATAACTTCAAAACGGGGAAGAGGAGGGGTAAAATTTGTACACCATTGGAAAAGTATAACGATTGTCAATCTACGAAATTATAAATCATCATAGGCTGCAACGTTATGAAGTTACAGTTGATATATAAAAACCTGCCCAAATATATTTAAGTCCCGTTATCTCGAGAGCCGTAAGGATTTTCCCCACCCTCCATACAATTATTTGCTTTTTTAAGCATAGCCTATACATAGCCTTCAAACGCAAGACCACATACGGGTCATCCTGTATAGAAATTTTTTTTTTTATTTGTAGGTAGTTATAAATGTATTTATGTGAAACTGTCCTGGTTTTTTTTCCTTGATCCCATTGGGATTCCTAAAATTTTTATATGTTTTAGTGGGTAATATAAGGCAGAAAATATAAAAAAATTAACAAAATCAAAATCAAAAGTACGTCTTCCAAGGATAAAGTTCTTATCCTTGATGTCCTTTTTCACGTGTATTTTTAAGACTCTATTTTCATTAGATAGCTTGAAATCTTGTCTTTGAAATGACCCATATTTCACTGTCCTAGCGTAAACAGAAAAATATATATGAAATTTTAAAGAAAACCAGGACAGTATTTTTGCGAAATTTAGAAAATGACATAACTCACGAAATACATACTGTAGACGAAAATTTTCAATACCTATTTTTGTTTCCACAAACCCTGCAAGTATGTAAAATTTCAACAAAATTTGTGATGGTAATGTCACACCTGTTGCCTATTTGGCATGGAATGACCCTATATCTAATTTTACAATCCCTAAAATGCATAGGGTAGGTAAGTTTCTTGAACTAGTCTTATTATAACTTCATCGGTTTTTAGCCCGTTTTTAGTACGAGGATTGCGGCATCTTTTGAATATATTTATGATATCTATTTTTGTGAATCGGGTTGTGTCAGAATGTGTCTAAGGTAGCTAGGAAAAGGGATTTTAATTGATAACCTGCTTCATCACCAATTTGTAATCTTATTTGGTTGCGAAAGACGTTAATCGGAATCTCTACTGTTGTTATCGTGTCGTGTCATGGTAAGTGAATTGGATTAAAGTCTTGATAGCGCATCTGCTACTACGTTTGTTTTTACGTGATTGTGTATGAGTTCATAGTTCACAGTGAAAAATGAGTCATAAATTACTACTCTAAATGTAGCAAAATTGTGCAAAAAGGAACAGCTATTTCGCTATTTTAAGGTGAAATTCACGAATTTGTGTGCAAATTAATCAATGTATGTATAATATTCAGGAAGTAATAAGTAAAATCACATATATTCTACACTTTTTTGGATTTTTGGATTGCATATATGAGCACACCAAAAATGTATTAAAATTCAATAGTCTCTTTGTATTATATTTTTGTTTTAATAATTTTATGTATTTAAATACGATACGTGAGATACAAAAATGTTTAACTTTCGAATATTACAATTAAATTTATATTTGAATTAAAAATAAATACACATATATGGAAACGTAATCCATCAAAGTGGGGAAGGTTTAAATCCAACCATTTTGAATTAAAAATTAATTCAGGGTGGAAAGTGTGAGAAAGAGCAGCAGATTTTTAATAATTAACATTTGATTTTTATAGGTATACTTTGAACTCTTAGAACAAATAAATAAATGTTGTACTAAAAATTTCTACATTATTTATATTTATTCCAATAGAAGAAAACTTATCTTTTGTATTATTTTCTCCAACAAATACCTTGGTAACTTTTTCAGAAGTAATCTTCCTATTCAAGTCTAAAGATTTCCTTAAGTTGGACATCATTTCTTGGTGACATTCTATACTTAAGTTTTACATATGTTTTTAAAAATTGTTATTAAAGAGCCTAACTTTGTGAAATATCATACTTACATGGTGTTCTAGAATTCTTTGAGGCAATGACTTGAGAATGACGTCCGTCACTGTAACTTATTAGGACACGGTGATTTATAAAATCAATGCTCAGCATGCAGCAAGAGAATGCAGTCAATTCACATTAAATATTAAACCGCAACGCATTAATTTTAACAATTTTGGAGTAATAAATAAGAATGCTTCTGTTATATTTTAATCTAAAAGGATTATAATTAAAGCCAATCGATTACAAATGAATCCAATTTTTATTAATATATTGTTGGTATTAAAATATGAAATATACACTATAAAACTCATAGACATTATAAAATATAATTTAAATTCAAACTTTAATGCGCAACTAAGGGCTCGCTCGTTCAACTATGGCACAGTGGGTTCCGCCTAGACTCCATAGCCAGTGGATGCCATTCTGTTTCCGGGGAACGATTCTTGGCCACTCACTCAACTTCAACGCGTAGATCAGGGCACATATGCATAGATATAGTTTACAGTCCACTTATACAATTAGTAAATTAAGTTTAGTTTTGTTTATTTATAATTTAAAATATATGAGATTAAAGGCCAGAATTCGAAAAAGCTAGTTTTCTTAGAATCATTGGTCCTTCGAGCCGGATTGCACATGTGCCCACATTGGCATCAGCAACGTGAAATCATCATTCCGTCAATAAATAAAGCAACGAGTCGTGGAACCTGCATCAGTTTAATCAGAAATCTGATCAGATCCAGACATCGTTAAGCTGGTTCTCATCACACCACGTCGATTGCATGGCCACTTCTTCGACAAAGCTAATCAGCATTCAAGCATCAATAGCTGCCTGTGGAATATTTAGCAACTATTTAAGCAACAATTGCCGGCGTAACTGCAAAATAGGAGAAATCTTCACCTGAACACAGATGACAGAACCTCAAAAATATTTAAGTATCGTTCCTCAGTTACTTTCTGCGAACATTTTTCTCGTAAAGCTTTTAATATTTTAGCTCAAGTACGACAGCAGTAGTAAGATTCGCTTCATCAGTTCTACCGACTGCAGTTTATCATCAATGCAGTGATATCAGTGGCAAGGTTCCCTCAATGCCGCCTGCAAAATTACATTGTCCACAGAAAAAAAAGCAAGATTCTAAACAACATTGCCTGCAGCAGCTGTACCCACTGTGCCCAAATAGCTACAAATTTGTAAACTGATAAGGTCGTAATTAAGCAAGCTTAATTTTCGTCGCTTAAAAGGCAGTTTAGATACAGTTAATATACGTATATAACTATTGTAATTTTACCTTTTTTTACAAGATAAATAAAAAAATATGATAAGAGAGAAAAAAATACAACTTTGATTTTTAAACATTTAATAAGAATAAAAAAAAAACTTTTACGACTACGACCGACTCATACGTAAATTTAAAACAGACTTACTTTCTTCTTAACTTGAACTTTACATTAGGTTCTTAATCGATTTTGTTCAAGAAAGAATTTTTTGGGATTCTCCGGTATATAGCAAAAGCTAAAAAATATTCTAATTTGTTATTTCATCACACAACTCATTAATTTTTGGTGACAAGTTTCAAGTCTTGGTTTGACTCATCAACAGGTCCCAAATAGCGAAATTGGGTGATTTGAAAAACAAATGAAAAAATGAAAAAAAGAAGAAAGAAATGAAAAGTTTGAGAAAAATAGAAAAAACAATTTTTTTATTTATTAAAAAAATGTAAAAAAATTTTTAAAGAAGCAGATTCATTCGAAGCGAATCGAACCTGTATACGCCTCGCAGTGGGCTGAAAAGTTAAGAAGAATGATGAGTCAAATCAAGACTTGAAACTTGTCACCAAAAATTAATGAGTTGTGTGATGAAATAACAAATTAGAACGTTTTTTAGCTTTTGCTATATACCGGAGAATCCCGAAAAATTCTTTCTTGAGCAAAATTAAGTTTAACCCGGTAAAAAGTCCAAAAGAGTAATCTTTTTATTTATTGTTCTTAATCGAGTATGTAAAAATGCTTGCTTCTACAAAATTACAAAATGCGCGTATGAGAAAATGATTTAAAAATGTTATTTGATACTTTTGTTTTTCACAAAAGTATTTTCCGGTGGAGGAATAATTTAAAACGTTATTTGATGCTTTTGTTTTTCACAAAAGTATTTTCCGGTGGAGGAATAATTTAGCTGAGTCTGCGGGCTTTTGATTATGTGAAAAAAAGGGTGAATCTTGTGGGGACGTGACCTATATACATATACTCGTACATAATAATAATTACGCGTTTATAAATCAATAATAATATACACAATACATATATTAAAAACAAATTCTAGAATATATGACACTAAGTGAACATAACGAACTCAAAGGTGTAAGTGTAGTGATATTTAAATACAGCTCGCTGGTTATTGCACAAATTTCGATTCGTATCGTATCGCATCGCTCGAAACAAAACTCGATCAATTTATTCAGTTGTCTTACTATATTTCTCACAATGAGTGAAAAGAAGGCTGCAGGTCTTAAAATAGAACGTGCTCTTTTAATTGACCAACAGGAACGCATGAAGGAATTTTTAGATACTTCAAGTGATACTGCTTCCTTGGCCGTTCTCGAATTACGTTTAGATCACGTCGAAAACCAAATGATACACTTCTTAGCAATTCAGTCACAAATAGAGAAACTTGATGAAAATGAACTAACTCAGAGTACTCGCGGCAGTTATGAGGTGGCTTATTTTACGCAACAACCAATATTATCTACTCTTATTAAGAAACTCAAGCAAGATTATGAGCAGTTTCAATCTTCAAATGATCTCTTTCGCCAAAGGTAATGTCCGTTTACCAAAAATAAATCTACCAACCTATAGCGGAGATGTCACGCAATGGACCAATTTTTAAGAAAGTTTCAAAATACTTATTCACGAAGAACAATCACTTATCAATCTTCATAAATACCAGTACCTCAAGTCGACCCTAACTGGCTCCGCAGCAGCTCAAATTTCTGCGCTTGAGCTCACAGAAGAGAATTACGATGCTGCGCTGACTCTTCTCAAAAATAAGTACGGAGCCAAAAGATTAATTTGCCAGGCTCATATGGAGAATATCTTACATATTAAGCTTTTAAGCGCAAACAAACCTGAATATATAAAAAGTTTTGTTGACAACGTAAATGTACAGCTTCGAGCTCTGGAAGCCTTGGTCATCCTGTGAAGCAATGGGATGACGTCTTAGTGTATCTAACGTTGCAAAAGCTGGATGCAACCTTAACAGCAGCTTGGGAGGACAAGGCGCCAGAGTCACGACTCCCAACACTTCAGGAGCTATTGACATTTCTTACTAAAAAATCGGAAAAAATTGAAATTACAAGAAAATTCCAAGCCACTAGTACAGCCATTAGTGCAATTAGAGCTCAGAAACCTGCGAAAATGGCTCTAATTTCTTCGAATCAACGCTATTGCTCAGTGTGTAATATGCGTGGGCGTGCGATTAACAAATGCTGTAAGTTTATCAAGATGTCTTTAGCTGATAGAGTAAACAAGGTTAAAGAACTAAAGCTCTGTTCAAACTATTTAAAGGTTCATACTGAAGATTCGTGCAGATCTCCCTACTCTTGTTAAATATGTAAAGGAAGGCACATAACAGTAATAGTAAAGCAAGGGACAATGCATCCTTCTATCAACCTTCCACCTCAAATGAAAGAAATAAATTTCTCTTCATTCCAAGCAACATTCCTTGAATAAGACATCAGATTATGTCTTCATGCCAACAGTAATTGTCAATGTTAAGGACGCTCGCGGTAATCTCACTCCTTGCAGAGCAATCTTAGATTCCGCGTCTCACCTTAGGTTTGTTTCCGAACGGTTAGTACAACGACTAGGACTGAAGAAACGAAGGACATTAGCTACAATCAGCGGAATTGGTGACAACTTAACAGTGAATTCCAACTACCAAACACAACTCAATATTTTCTCTAGGCATAGTAACTTTTCAGCTGAGTTGAATGCAATGATTCTTTCTAATATTACTGCATTTCAGCCATTATAGTCAACACTTCTACTTGGAACATTCCCAAGAATATTCATCTTTCTGATCCAGAATTTTTCAAACCAAATCGCATCGATCTACTTATTGGCGCTGAACTACACTTTGAACTCCTTCAAGTGCGTCAGATAATCCTAGGAGAAAATCTGCCCATACTGCAGAAGACTACACTAGGTTGGGTAGTAGCCGGAAAAATCTGCACAGCTGCAACCTGGCCGCTACCACAATCAACGAAAATGATAATGAGTCACTTTCGCAAATCCTTCAAAGGTTTTGGGAGCTTGAAAGGCATGTCAGTGTCGCTCCTAAAAATTCACAAGAGGAAATACTTTGTGAAACTCACTTTAATGAAACGTATAAAAGAGATTCATCGGGGCGCATCATAGTAAGACTTCCTTTTCGGCAAAATCCAAGTTGTATAGGCGACACCTTCCAATTAGCTACAAGGAGATTTCTCAACCTTGAACGTCGTCTTCATAAGGATCAATGGATTTACGCTTCGTACAAGAACTTCATGCATGAATACATTGACCTCAAACATATGCATAATCTTGAAATCAACGAGTTATCCGCAGTTAATTATGTCATGCCTCATCACTGCGTCCTGAAGCCGGAGAGCTCAAGCACAAAGTTACGGGTAGTATTTGACGCATCGGCTAAGTCCACATCAAACTACTCCCTAAATGATGTCATGATAATAGGGCCGGTAGTTCAGTGTCATTTATTTAATATTATTCTTCAATTTCGTAGACATTGTATAGGAATAACGGCCGATATCTGCAAAATGTATCGACAGATACAAGTCGATCCAGTAGACTGCACCTATCAGAATATCATCTGGCGTGATCATCCTAGTGAACAGATGAATTATTACCAGCTACAAACAGTTACCTACGGAACTGCAGCGGCACCATTTGTAGCTACTCGCTCCCTATTATAATTGGCTCTAGACTCAGAAGGATGTTATCTTATTGGTTCAAGCGTAGTAAAATCAGACTTTTATATGGATGATCTGATCACAGGAGCTGAAACACTACAAGAAGCTAAAGAAAAAAGAAAACCGGTCATTGAAATTCTCCAAAAAGGAAGATTTGAGCTGAGAAAGTGGTGTTCGAACAATACCATATTCCTCGAAGAAATACCATCGGAACAAAGGGAACAGTCAATTCAGTTTCATGAGTCTGATGCAATAAAAACGCTTGGTCTTGTTTGGCAGCCACAGTTGGATCAATTTAGCTTCAAAATTTGTTTAAGCGAAAAAGGCAAGGAGAAATGGTCCAAACGTACTATCCTAGCTGATATTGGAAGGCTGTTCGATCCTCTGGGACTAATAAGCCCGGTAGTTATTCTGGGTAAAGCATTCATGCAGCAACTGTGGAAGTTAAGTCTCAATTGGGACGAATCATTTCCCTTATAGTTTCACACGAGCTGGTTGAAATATAGAAGTCAGCTTCATCTCCTTGAATCATTTAAGGTTCCAAGGTACATTTACTCTACTGACAAGAAGTATGATATTCAACTACATGCATTCTCAGATGCAAGCGAGAAAGCTTATGGCTATTGTTTGTATCATAGATGCACTGATTCGTCCAAAACTATCTACACAAATCGAATTTGTTCGAAATGGCGCGTCGCTCCAATAAAACACACAACAATTCCTCGATTGGAATTATGTGCAGCGCTATTGATGGTTCAATTGGAAGTCCGAGTTACAACTATGTTAAACATTTCTGAAACGAATACATTCTACTGGACTGACTCGACAATTGTCCTAGCATGGTTAGGAACCATCATCAATTTGGTCAACCTTTGTGGCTAACAGGATAGCAAACATTCAAGAGCTAAGCAAGCTGAAATCCTGGCTTCGTGTTGAAAGTGGGAATAATCCTGCAGACTTGGTATCACGTGGCTTACTACCAGAAGAAGTTCTCGCATCCAAATTATGGCTATATGGTCCCAGCTTTCTCTACCAAAGTGAAGCTAGCTGGGAACGCTCGCAATATGATCAGACTGTTGAAGAGGCCAGCAAAGGGATATCGTCCACACCTGAAAATTTGTCAACTCTTTCACAAAATTACAACACGTTTTTGTATACCTTCTTCGTTTTATCAAAAACGTAGCGATGGTGTGGTACTATTACACCAGACGAAAGATATGAAGCCTTAACGACAATCATTAAAATCGTTCAACGGAATTCTCATGCCGACGATTGTCGCTCATTACTAAAGCAAGGACACGTCGCCAAAGCTAGTTCATTGGGGACATTAGCTCCATTCCTTAACACTGATGGTATTATAAGAGTTGGAGAACGTTTAGAGAATGCAAGTTTGTCTTATAATGCAAAGCATTCAATGCTAATACCAACCTCTCACCCTTTCACTTTCTCTTACACTGTAAGAATATGCATGCACAAGCACTACTTTCTATTACATATCAGACGTTTTGGCCTATCAGAGTAGGCAATTTGGCAAAACAGATTGTACATTCTGGTATGCGATGTTTTCGTACGAAACCAAAAGACACTCAGCAAATAATGGGCAATCTCCTTGCTGAAAGAGTTCAACCCGCTCGGCCATTTGTAAATTCGGGAGTTGATTTTTGTGGCCCATTTTTTACGCATATTAAAATACGTGGTCGAGCAGCAACAAATACGTATATAGCAATCTTTCTCTGTTTTACCACGAAAGCAGTTCATCTAGAACTGGCAAGTGATCTAACTGCTTCTGCATTCATTGAAGTCTTACGCCGTTTCATTGCCCGACGAGGTCTGTGCTCAAACCTGCGTTAACGCCACCAACTTTGTGGTGGCCAATTCAAATCTCAAAGAATTACGGGACCTATTTTTGAAAGAAGAAACAAGGAAAGAAATGAGGGCTTCTAAGCACCATATCAGACGAGTAACACAAGGTCATTCATTGACATATGAAGAACTTAACACGCTGGTAGTCCAAGTTGAAGCAATTCTTAATTCAAGGCCAATTCAGAAGATGTCATCCGATGCAAACGACCTAACAGCCTTGACCCAGGACACTTCCCGATTGGGGAGCCGCTCAATGCTACGATTGAAACTAACCTCAAACAACTTAAATTAAATATGCTAGATCAAGAAAAACAGAAGATGGTAAGCTGTTCCACATTCCCACTGTTTGGGATAAAAAAGCATCTCGGAATTTTCCTGTACGGCCGAAAGTAATTTGAAGGGTTAAAGAATGTGCGCGGTTTGCAGCGCGAGTATTACGTGCAGGAATCATTCTACAAGGGATTAGACTAGATATTTCATCAGAACATTGACCATGTATATAGCGATAAAGGAGCGAAAGGCATCCAACATTGCGGCGGTGCTCGAGTGAGTCGATATGACAAGTTATTGCCAAATCGCCAATGAGCTTGAAGGCTCTCTTTTGGACAATATCCAATGAAGCTAAGGCTGTGGGACCAGCCCCGGCCCATATATGGAAGTTGTATTCCATTCTAGGTCTAATGTAGGACTTGTAGAGGAGCGCTAGATTTGACGGGCTAAATATTTCTTACACCTTTTCAGAAAACCAAGACATTTCGATGCTTCTTTGGCAACAGAGAAGATGTGATCTGTCCAGTTTAACTTACTGGAAATATTAATGCCAAGAATGCTTAGTGATGGTGAATCAAAAATGAATGCTCCATCAAAAGAAACGGGTGTGGTTAAGTTATGATCTTGTTTTAATGAGACAAGACAGCTTTGGGACTTTGATGCATTGAATTCGACGCGATTCGCTTTGCCCCAAGCGAGGATATTGGCAAGATCGTTATTCAATGATCTAGTCATGCAATCTCGTTTAACACATGCAGCATTCCCCCTGGATTCCGCAAGAGTGTCAAAGGAGTAAGCGAAATCAAGGTTACTGTCATCTGCGAAACTATGGATGGGATTGAAAGTAAGGGAAAGCAGATCATTAATGAAAATTAAAAAGAGAGTTGGAGATATAACAGAGCCTTGAGGTACACCGGCATTTATGGGATGCGGTTCAGACGTAACGCCATCTAATACAACACGTATTTGGCGACTAGATAGGAAACTTTCAATCCATAATACAAGAGGAGGGGAGAGACCAAGTGCTTTGAGTTTGGCTAAAAGGGCTGGATGCCAGACTCTATCAAAGGCTTTTGAAATATCTAGGGCAACGATTTTAGACTCACCAAAATTGTGAATACTACGGTTCCAACGTTCCGTAAGAAAGGTCAGCAAGTCTCCAGATGAGCGTCCAGCTCGGAAGCCATATTGGCGATCGTTGATGAGATGATTAGTTTCTAGATACTTCATTAATTTTGAGTTAATGATAGATTCAAAAACCTTTGAAAGAATCGAAGTGATGGCAATTGGTCGATAATTTGAGGGATCGCTACCCTCTCCTTTCTTAGGAATAGGCTAAACGTGAGCTAGCTTCCAAGCAGTTGGAAATTTTCCTGTCGAATAAGACAAGTAGAAGAGTTTTAATTAACAGGGGCGAAAAACCATCAGGACCTGCGGCTTTGGAGACATCCCTCGTACGAACGTGTATTGGCTCTTGTACACATTCACACGGGCGATGCAAAACAGATGTTTGTGAAGTTGGTGGAAGACGAGAATTTGAAGCGAATCTAGCAGCTAAAATATTAGCTTTATCCAGGGAGTCAACAATCACTTCTCCATTATTAAGTAGTGAAGGTATAGAGGAACTGGTGAAATTGTTCCTGATGGTTTTGACCAGGGACCAGAAACCTTTGCTACCTTTGCGGCTTGTCAAGATTCTTTGTCTAATATTCTGGTCAAAAAGAAATTTTTCTCTCTGGATAATGGACTTGCAGGTGTTCCGTGCAGTCTTGTAGACTTGTTTCATTTCCGGACATGGATGCAATTGATAGGCGCGAAAAGCAGACTCTTTCGCTTTTATAGCTTGGTTGCACTTATCGTTAAACCAGGAGCGATCATGCTGTTGTTGAGACCTGCTGTAAGAATACGGAATGTATTCACGCATGCCAAGATTTAGTATGTTACTTAATTGTAATGTGCATTCATCAAGAATCCCTCGAAGCAAAACAGACCGACCAATCAATTTTTTTTAAGATACTTATTGAGACTTTCCCAATCAGCATTCTTATAGTGCCAAAGAATCCTACTTGTAGGTGGAGCAGTTGGGCGGCACAGGTTTGAGGTGGTAAATTGAGCCGTGACTAAACAATGGTCTGAATTTCCAAGAGGGGAACCGACTGAAATGGAATATTTGTCAGGATGAGATGTTAGAAACTGGTCGAGTAAATTAGCTTTATCTCCAGCTGCATCAGGAATTCGCATTGGTGCATCCACTAGCTGTTGCAAATTAAATTATTCACAGAAGAGTTCAACGAAACGGCCCGCAGGACTTGTGGTAGAAGAATGTCTGAGCCACGGTATATTATGAACATTAAAATCGCCTGCCAGGACGATTTCGGAAGAGGGGGAAACAGAAAGCAAATGATCAATATTGTTGGAGATATTGTCAAATACGGATACCGTGTCGTCATCAGACATATGTGGGCTGCGATAAAGGAAACAGAAGTATATGATGTGCTTGTGAAGTTTGAACCTAATCCAGATATAATTAAACTCTGGAGTAGCAGAAGGAAAATCTTGAAGAATAGTAAAGGCCACATCATTCCGAATATATACTGCGATCCCTCTATGCTGAGAAAAAAGAGTCACGAAGCTGTAACCAGGGACGTGATACTGATTAATATCAGCATCAGAAACGACCTTGGTTTCACTTAGCGCAAGAATTGCCGGATTTTTTGAGTTAAGGTGGCAGTACACCGAAAACCGATTTGCTCTTAATCCGCGAATGTTGCAGAAATCTAAAATAAAATTCTGCATGCTGAAGGCAAAAACAAAAAAGCAAAAAAGAAAAAAAGCGACACACAACAACACAAATATTTGGGCGCCACCAGCAGCAGTCAACGACACAGCGAGGTATGCAGTTTCACTTGAGCTGAATCTGAGGTGCAATAAAAAGTAGCCCAGGAAATTTCACTTTGAAATTTTCCGTAAAGCAATAAAATTAGGGATTTCTTCTGAATAATAAAATAAGGGAGAGCGAATCTATCGTGAAAACACTTAAATAAAGAATAAAGGATTGTTTGTAATATTTTGAAACATCTGCTAGCCGTAATTAATATTTTTAAGGCTATTGTTAGGTAGGATAAGTTTTAGTTTGAAATAATCTTTGAGTCTCGTATAGTTTTTCTGAGGGAAAAGTACGTGTCCGCCTTCCTAGTTGCGAGATGTATTTTAAATAAATACATATGATATATAAAGTTACAGAAGTTGAGTTTGAATTTAAAGTAAACTTTCCCAATACATAACCATTGAATTGTAAATTTTACTATTATGTGGCTTACCTTAGATGTTATTCCATAAGGGTACTTTTTACTACAAGAAATATTATCTGTTAATTTTTGAAGAATAAGAAAGTTAATAAAATAATATCTAAATTTGAATAAGTGAAAGACTAAACGATTTTTTAAGTAAAAATTATTAAAATCAAATAAAAATATTTCAATGACTAAAACTCAATTTCTAATCCAAACTTTATTAAATATTTCAGTAATATTTAAGAAAGATTAAAATATAACATATTCCAGTGTAAAATGTTGCCCCAATCCATAAGAAAGATTAAAAAATATCCGCAAATTTTTGACCGCGTATGTAAACTGCATTCTTTACGATGTGTGTGTATAAAAGCATAAATTACGTGAGTAAAACCGATATTACCAAAGACTGTATAATACAGAGATGTTGCAGGCATATGGTATAGCCTGTCTATAGAACTCAATTTTCTAAAATATAATGAATTGGTATTGTTACGAGCGTGGCCTTAGTTCTTTACTTAAAACAATATTTCAGATATCATTAACAAGTAAGTGATAGCTGGTCTTCTTCCGATCGGTATTTAGTGCTAATTTTGCTCTCGTGGGCTCGTGCACTTCAACTAATCGTTGTCTAAGCTCCGCGTCTGGTAAATTTTGTTCACATCTGGGTGTACCAAATTTGAGATCGCTAGGTAAACGCATCTCCCTTCCGAATATGTCCCTAGCTGGAGTTTGTCCGGTCGTGTTGTAAACAGCTGATCGATAAGCCATTAGGAACCTGTCGATTCCAATCGCGTTGATGATAGTCGACTACTTTCTTTAGATGCTCGACCAATGTTCTGTTGAAACGCTCTACCATGCCACTAGATTGTGGTTGCAGAGAAATAGTTCTGCTTATTTTTATTTTCAGCGTTTCACACATCTCCTGGAAAGTCCATGATTCGAAGTTCCATCCTTGGTCCGAATGAAGTTCAAAAGACACTCCAAGTCTATTGCCCCAATTCATTAATATTTATTTCACCACTGTGGTTGCCTCTTGATTAGGGACTGCATAAGCGTGTGGCCATTTACTGAAATAGTCAATGGCAACTTATATATAACGGTTACCATTATCCGTTTCTGGAAAAGGTCCAGCGATGTCGACGGCTATCCTCTCAAATCGGACCGCTACATTATATTTTTGCATTTCTCCTCTGCCTCTGTGTGGCGGTCCTTTGCAAGAAGAGGGTACATTTTCGGCACCACTTCTCCACATCCTCTAGCATATGTAACCAATAAAATCTTTCTCGTATTTTGGAAATTGTTTTATTCACCTCCAAATGTCCTCCAGATGATCCACTGTGCATTGCTTCTAGAACAACCTTGACTTTTGATGTTGGGACGGCTATCTGTATTCAAAATGACTCGCCGTCAGTTGACTCCCTTTTGCGTTTTAATATCGCATTCAACGTGAAAAGAATTCCATTGAGCTTCTAACTTCTTCCCGAAATATCCTTCCATTGTGGTCTTTCCAAGTCTTCTTTCCAAGCAAGAAATGTTTGGTTGAGTTTACAATGACAAGTAGCTCTTTTCTTGTAACACAATAATTTCTCTCTGATCTTGAAAGTGCTTTTATATATGAAGCTACTGCTATTTCTTGACCATCTTCCTCCTGTGTAAGCACTGCACCAATACCTACATTGCTGGCATCCGTGTCCAATATAAAAGTTTTTCCCAGATTTGGATAATGAAGCACTGGAGTTTCACAGAGCTGTTGCTTCAAATTTGCCAAACTCTTATTACATTTATCCGATTTTATAATCGGCTGTCCTTTTTCTGTAAGTTGATGTAGGCTCCTTGCTATATCTGCCTCTTAAAAATGGCCTGCAGACCAAGAAAACTCCTTAATTGATGTTTGTCTTTTGGAAGTGGCCAATGCTTGACAGCTGTTATCTTTTCTGAATCAGTTCTTACTCCTTCTGATGAAACTATGTGCCCCAAATATTTAACATCATTCTGATTCGTACTGAGCTTCAGTTTCGCATCTGTCAGTCGTTGACGTACGTCCCATAAGTTGATTTTATGTCCCTCGAATGTCCTTCCGATTACTATTATGTCATCTAAGTAGGCAATACATGTTTTCCAGGTTAATCTACGTAAAACACATTCAATCAGTCGTTCGAATGTGGCTGAGGCATTACATAACTCAAATGGCATTACTTTGAATTGCACTAAGCCACTTCCAACTGAGAAAGCAGTTTTCTCTCGGTCCTCAGGATGTATTTCCATGTGCCAGTAACCACTCTTCATATCCTATGTGGAAATCCATTGCGCTCCGGAAAGGATATTTAATATGTCATCAATCCTTGGTAGCTATCCTCTCCCGTCACGTTATTTAGTTGGCGGTAATCTACACAGAACCGGGTGCTGCCATCCTTTTTTCTGACCAAAACAACTGGCGATGTCTAAGGGCTGTTAGATTCCTATATTATGCCTTGTTCATGCAATTGGAGTTTATCATATCTGCAACTTCTGGTTGTTTGGCTAACGGTAGTCTTCGTGGTGTCTGTCGAATGGGCTACAATCTGCTGTCTCGATCCGATGCTGGACAAGATTTGTTTTACCGAAATCATCATCATTCATTGCAAATATTTTCGAAAATTCATTAATCACCTCTTTGGCATCGTTGTATTTTTGTTCACTTAAGGAACTGAACGAAAGAAGTTTCTGAATCCCCGAAGTTGCTTCTTACATGTTTTCCGACTGCTGAACAGGAGAGCTGATGCGAATAGTCGCTGTTTGTTTTCTAGCTTGCTCCCTGGCCCAATAAGTTTGGCATTTTTTTCTGTCCTCCTCTTCTGGTGATTCCATTCGTCGGTGTTTCCTGCAATCCCTTTGGTGGTGTCCCGGTCTATTACAATTCCAGAATCCACGTGACGGAGTGCTCTGTGATGACTACATTCTATTGCAAGTACATTCCTCTACCGAAATTTCTCTCACTCGTACTGCAGAGAGAGAAGCTGTCCTGGCAGATTCATACGCTAATGCATAGGCTAGTGCTGCTGCTGTTGATTTCTTTCCTGCTAGCCTTAGTGCTTGTTGTAAATTTTGATTTGCAATAGCGTTCACAAATTCCTCTGTTGCCACTTCATTAAGGAAATATGCTAGAGTATGAAAGATAAGCTAATCTTTCCAGATCAGCCTGCAGTTGTTGTAGTGATTCGCCATGCCCTTGAATCCTGTTGCGCTACTGCAGGCGATATACTTGTTACATGTGTTCATTTCCATAGCGTAGCTCTATCGCCTGTACTAAGGAAGTATAATCATTTCAATCGGTATAGTTTATAATGGCTCTGATACAGGACCTCGAAGTGCTAATACCAGAGGTGTAGCTTTGTCTGCATCATTCCATCCATTTACTTCGGAAGCTGCCTCGAATTTTTCCTTAAAAATATGCCACGAATTTTGTCCATAAAATTTGGGAGGTTTCATTCTGCCTGCACCGGATATTTCAATTCCTTCGTACCGAGGTTGTCGATGCTTTATTCTCTCCAAATATGTTTTGAATGCTTTGAAGTTATCAAGCTACTCCGTGACATTTTGTTGTACTTCCGACACTTGTTGTTGAACTTCCAACACTTCCTGCTGGATTTCTTCACTTTTCCCATTTTGTTCATCTAATGAATTTTTCAGAAAATTCTCTAAACAAGTTTCTAGACAATTCTGTAAAGAATCCCAACTGGATTTAAGAGAATCCTTTTGTTCCTCAAAAGCATTCTTTTGTTTATCCAACCAAACGGGTTTCCAGAGAATTCTTTTGTTCCTCTAAACATGCTTGCAGAGAATTCTTTGTTTTCTCATTAGCTTTCTTCTACTCATCTAAACGGGATTCGTAGATTTCTCTTGTTCCTCCAGAGAGTTCTTCTGCTCATCTAAACGGGACTCCAGAGAATTCTCTTGTTCAGCATTCTTCACCTGCAGGGTTGCAAGCTCCATTTTGGTCATTAAAGTACCCAAAAGCTGTTCTATGCTCATCGCAGGCTCTTCTTTAGCATCAAGCTCTTCTTTGAAAACAAATGTCTCAGGATTCTTTTCTTCCTATGTCAAAGCTTGTCTCAGTCACTCGACTAGAACATTGTTGGGATGAAAGGAATGAATAAGTGTGTAGATTGGATGAATTGATTGAATAGGCTACGCAATGGATCTGGGTGCGGCGCTCCAATATAAAATGTTTGATGGCTTGACCTGGGGCCAGATTGTGTAACTGGGAGAGTTTGGCCGTTTGGGAGATGAGAATTTTCGTTTTCCCCGATTAAAGCTCCCTAAATCTCCATTCGAGATTCTCAAACATACTTGGGCAGTTAAAGAAAACGTGAGGAATATCGAAATATTGAAAGACGGCTAACTCTGTGTGAGAGGGTCGTAGGGCATTCGGGTTTTTTCTACGGATTTTGGGTCTAGAGTACAAAAATACAGGTGAACAATTTCTGGGGGAGGAGCTTTTGGGGATGGGAGGTCGTACCACCCCCATTGGGGGTTGTCGAAAATACGTCATGTATAGTATCAAATTAAAGAGGGAGAAGAGGGTAGTAGTTTTTTATTATCATCTTAACTTCATAGCTGACTTTTTACCGCCGATAGATGGATTTTTTGCACTTGGGTCATATATACCCCAGTTCATATATTTTGCATATATTTCATCCGTTCTTTGTTTCACATCCATTAGTACTCTGTTGTGAAAATTTTTCTCATGGAAAGCGAAATATGAAAATATGTCAATTTTTGTACCAAAAAACGGCTATTTTTTCATTTTAAAAAGGACTGATTCACTTCTTTTGCAGTTATCTCCAAAACCATTTATTGGACTGAAAAACTAATTACATATCTAATTAGGGGACAAAATGTAGATGCGATTTCATCCTACATACAAGCTTTAACGTGTATATTTAAAAATTTTATAGCAACTCTACTGTACTGGAAGTCGACCAAATTGACCATTGTTTGAGTTTGGTACTTCTCAATACAAATTCCCCGAGTTACAGAATTCCGAGTGGAGAGTTAAGCCTAGTATTAAGGTCCGCGCTAAGCTAAATTTTGTATGAAAATTGAGCAAGCTAAAAGATATTGGCGAAAATGTATCCTGAATTTTACCGAGAGCGGTACTAAGGTTAACGCGCGAAACTTGGGTTTTGGGTTTTGATTAGAGATGGCACCACCAGTCTTCAACAAATTTAGCTTGAATTTATCCGCCCGGGCCGTTCTTTAGCGCGCGAAAAATATTTATTGTCTGAATTCTGAGATTTGATAAATTTATTGACCGGATTTTGGTAGTTAACGTAGTCTTTGCTGTAAGTATGGATGAATTAGATTTCTTCTCGTGGCCGTACTTTCAATATCATTGTTAATTTTTTTGTTTTTATTGTATGTATTATACATATTATTTTTTAATTTGTAATATTTCCAAATAACTTTAACTACCTGTTTTTGGAAATATTATGATCGCGCATTGTATATCCGTAAAAAAATTGCAAAATGCTTCTTCTTGTTTTTAATATATCTTTTCTCTGAGTCTCCGCTTTCATATTTTAGCTGCTAAAGATCGTAACGATATTGGAGACTTGATAAAATTTAGTTTAGCGCGGACCTTAGTACTAGTCTTTAAGTGTCAAAAGAAATCTCATCTCCAGAACTCCACAACTCTCCGAGTTAGCGAATCCGGACCCTGCATATCCTGGCTATATTTACAAAAACAAATTATGGAAATCCTTGCAATACTTACAGAGAAATAAGGATTTTGGTGTCTCAAGGTACCCGCTAAAAATCGAAAATGGTCAATTTGGTCGTCTTCCAGTACAGAAGAGATGCTATAAACATTTTAAATATGCACGTTAAAGCTTGTATGTAGGATAAAATTGCATCTACATTTTGTCCCCTAATTTGATTTGTAATTATTTTTTCAATCCAATAAATGGTTTTTGAGATAACTGCAAAAGAAGTGAATCAGTCCTTCTTAAGATGAAAAAATGGCCGTTTTCTGGTACAAAAATCATTATGAAGAACTGGTAAGTCGTGGAAATTTACTTTCCATGAGAAAAATGTTCACAATAGAGTACTAATGGATGCGAAATAAAGAACGATAGAAATATATGCAAAATATAGCAACTGGGGTGTATATGACCCAAGTGCAAAAAAATCCGTCTTTCGGCGGTAAAAAGTCAGTTATGAAGTAAAAGTGATCAAAACAAACTACACCACTCGATTACACGTTTCTCCCTCTTTAATTTCATACCAAACATGACGTATTTTGGACAACTCCCAATGAGGGGTGGTACGACCCCCAAATCCCCAAAAGCCCCTCCCTCAGAAATTGTTCACCTATATTTTTGTACACTAGACTCTAAATCCGTAGGAAAAAACCTCAATGCTCTACGACCCTCCCACACAGAGTTATCCGTCTTTCAATATTTCGATACTTCTCACGTTTTCTTTAACTCCTCAAGTATGTTAGAGAATCTCGAATGGAGAGTTAGGTAATTTTAACCGGGGAAAACGAAAATTCTCATCTCCCAAACTCCCAAACTTTTCGACTTAGTGAATCCGGCCCCAGGTCGAGACATCATTGATTTGAATAGAGCGAGGCATTGATGTCGGTCTCCAATACTGCATACAAATTCTAAAGAAAATATTTCCAGTAAATTTCTAAGAAAACGTTGAGGTCTTCTCTACATCAGGTCCTGGGTGTGATGCTCATAATTAGTGGAAGCCATATACAATGGGACGTTGTAACAATTTCTCAACAGATATAGAATCTCGGAGATTCCACATTATTTTTCGTTAGGCCAAACTGCACAATATGCCTGCAATATCTATGTATTATAGAATCTTTAATGTACAAAACAACAAATGGGCATGACTCATAAGCCATTTGGTTCCTAGTAGTGAACAGAGCAGGACACGCAGAATAAAAAGGGGCGATTGTTTCTCGTTAATTTAATATTATTATGAAAAAGGTAAGCTATACAATACGATCAAATGTGAGTTGTGCGGTTTTGTGTGTAAAAAACTTGAAGCTTATACATAATAGCATCGAAACTAATGCTTCTTTTCGATTTGTGATTGCAAGTTGTGGACAATTTTTTTAAAATGAAAGATCATTTGTTTTTTGCTCAAAGATATAGTCAAACATACTTGCAAGTACCACTTGCCACTTTCAGCGAAAATAGTATGCCCAATTGGAGTGTGCAAAAATAATCTTACAGGCATAAGCTTCATAATTCATTCCAAAATTCTAACAATTTAGTTAAATTTATAAAAATACCCCTGTTAATTTTCAATACTTTCTTTTCAAATTCAGATGTCGGAGCTGTTGATTACTTTTACGTATTTACCAATAATCAGGTAGTTAATGCGGAATCGAATACTTAGCTAGGAGCACTTATTCCAACGTTCTGCATATATTTTAGTTTGAATGAAAAATATCCCCATAGAGCTTCACAGACCCTTAACTTTATACAGCGGTACTACTTCAACATTAATACTGACGTTCCGGTATTAGAGAGTTGAAAAAAAATATAAATGTGATTTCAAAAGTTTTGCTTTTAATTTCCAATGTCTTAGTGTAACAAACGAGTCGGGAAAAGCCGCCGACTCAAAAGGATTTTATAGAAAGACATCTGGCGACGAATGGCTTCTCCCTGGCATGGGTGATAAATAAGCTCGTAAATGAATGAGTTTTGTGAAAAGGACTGGTTTGCTTGTCGAGACGTCTCAGCGATGTGAGAGTAGGTACATAGGAATAATTAGGGAATTTATTGCACTGGCGCGCCATAATTAGTTTAGCTACAGAGAAAGGACACTGAATGTGTGAAATGCGGAAATGAATGCAAGACGTGTGTAAGTGTGTGTAACTGATTTGATTGGTAGGATCAGGTAGGGAGAAAGGATATGATGGTTGAGACGAGTGAGTAGTAGATTACCGTCGGGCATGCCAGGGAGTAGAGTTACGCCAAGATCGTATTTGCGGTGAATAGAATAATTTAGAGCCAAGCTGATCTAATTTTTAGAGCGTGTTTAGCATTAGTTAGAGTAAAGTAACTTTAAAAAATTATATAAAAACATAAAACGCATAAAACTCATGTATTCGTTGTAAAAGAAATAGATTTCGTTTTTAAAAATAAATTCTCTAAATGAAATCATAGGGTATAGCGACTTTGTTATTCTGCTTGTTAGTTGCTCTGTTCTGTAAGGATTGTAAGATCTTACTTCCGATATACTTCCGTAATTACGAAGTAAGTAGTATAATACTTCTGAAAAAATTTTGTGAAATTAAAGATACATATGCCGAAAACAAAAAAACAAATAAAATTGAAGAGGTGCGTAAAATTAAAGAAATGTGTAAAAAAAACAAGGAGTGTAATTCAGTGAAACTACTACTCTGAGATTAGACATAAAATTGCCTACTCTTAGAGAAGTAAAAACCTGTTTCTTCTTTCTTCCAATGGCTTTTCAGCGTTACATTCGTATTGGTGTTGCTGATAGTGTACATGAGGGGTTGGTGATCCGCTTGAATTTGTACTTTTTTTAGCTCCTACGAGATAGTTCTTTAAAGAGTTCATAGACCAAATGATTGCCAACATTTCCTTTCGTTGGCAGCATAATTCTCTTCGGTTTTATTTAATGTTCTTAACAAAAATGTAATGAGTTGATTATTTTGTGACAATACCACTCGTATGGCTTAGTTGGAGTCGTCCATTGTAAGCTCGAACTCGTTTTGTGCATATCTAATGTGAAATTCATTTATACGCATAGCGGCTTATTTTTCGGCTATATTGAAGGTGATATTGAATAATTTTTCGATTATTTGAATTGAAGTAAACGTGAATCAATGCTTTTTGGATTGTAATTTTGGTAACTTTATTGAAATTAGTGATATTATAACATTTTACCACAGAATGGGTAACAGAACATTTTTAACGGTTGAAGAAATTGCGAAAATAATACCTTTCAAGGAGGTAGTCGTCATCCGAAATTTCCTGAAATTAAAGGAAAATTATAATAAAAACTATCACTGCACAGAGAACTAGAAGTTTACTTATCGACAAAAAGGACAAATTTTGGAAAAAGCAACAAAAGAAAAAGAATGTGGGTCTCTCGTCTTCACATTTTCCTGTAAGATGAAAATTAACCGATGTCATCCCTATCCAAAAAAAAACAGCAAAATGCGGCGCGCCTGAGGATGTTCGCCCTATCAGTATTCTCCCGTTTTTATCAAAAGTACTGGAAAAGATTGCATCTTATGTCAACTCCAAGAGTTTTTTGTCGGATATGCAATCTAGTTTCGGTTCAGGGCATAGTAGTATTACAGCTCTTCTTAAAATTACCGATGATATTCCCGTGAATTTTGGCAATGATCTTCTTACTATTCTTATCCTACTAGATTTCCCAAAGGCATATGACTCTATTAACCGTAGTATTTTAAGTATAAAACTTTCCACATTATACAATTTCAGCCACAGGGCTACTCGAATTATAGCGAACTTTTTGTCTAATCGCAAGCAGTTTATTAAAACTGGTAATCATACCTCTTCAGTTTTACCTATCCTATCTGAAGTCCCACAAGGCTATATTCTTTCCCCCCTCCTCTTCTCCCTCTTTATCAACGATATAGCTTCCGTTGTCAGGTATTCACAAACCCATATATACGCAGATGATGTAAAAATCTACTATGCTAAATCTGTTAGTGATGCTCTTGGGTGTATTAACAATATCAATCACGATTTATAACAAATAGCGAATTGCGCAACAAATTACCTGCTGCGATTGAAGCCCGGCAAATGTAAATGCATTGCTATTTTTAAACGTAGATTCAAGACGGGAATGTTACCTCCCGTAGTTCTTAATGGGAGTTCTATAGATTATGTCGATAAAGGCACTCATCTTGGTATTGTCATAAACAAAACATTAACATGGAACGACCACATAACCTCTTCTGTGTCGAAGATTTATAATTGCATTAGGCGCCTAAGGTACCCTGCACATTTCTGGCATATGGAGACGTAGTTTATGGGAACCTCAATTCGCAATCTTGGCAAAAACTTAAAGTTGCTCTCAATTCTGTTGTTCGTTATACTCGTACTTTTAATCTACGCAGATTCGAAATCGTGTCTCATTTAGTACCCCAAGTATTAGGAATAAGCTGTCCTCGTACCTTCAATTTCGAACATGTCTCTTTCTTTTCAAATTGTTAATTTCTGGCTTGCCATCCTACCTGCGTAATAACCTGAGACTCCCCCGCTCCTCTAGAACTAATGAACTTCTGCTTCCTATTTTCAATTTTTTGTAAAGCAGACGTACTTTTTCGTTCACGCCGTCCGACTATGGAATACATTGCCTAATACTCTTTGGGACGCTGGATTCTTTCAGACGGGGGTTGTTGTTGAATTTTCAGATCAATATATTATGGGCGCTCTTGACAATGTAAAATTTTAGTAAGTTTTTTTTTCATTTGTTTATGTTTTATCTTGATTTTTTAATCTTCATTTTGCATTTATTGTAGATTTATCTTTGAATTTTTTGAATTTTGAACTTATAAAATTGAATTTTAATTTTATTTTTAGAGTAAGTAAGTTGTAACTTTCCTTTTTTTGCAGTAATTATTGATAAGGAAATATATATTATAGCTTGTATTAGATGTACATAAATCTATGCTAAGTACATACAAAAAGAATTGTATATTCTTGTTTGTACAACAATAAATGAATTGAATTGAATTGAAAGCACGGCCAAAATTATTGACAGTTTGAACTTATCGGTAACTAAACGGCGAACAGTAAATTTTGAAGGCAATGCTCAACGTGGTGTTCAAGAAATCGTCTTATGGAAAACTCCAGTTATGTCGCCTCACCTCTGTAGTAAACTCAGAAAAGTACACAGAGATCTTGGAGAATGTCTTAATTCCTTATTTGGAGGAAGTCGTTGGTGACGGGTTCACTTTCCAACAAGATAACGCACCAATCCACGTCTCCGCTACTGCCGGCAATGAAAACTTGTGAGGGAATATGACAAGGCTGGTTTATGATGGTCAGAATATTTGAAAACAAACGTTTTTCGGTGATAAAAAGTTTTTTTAAAGAACTGCCTAGTAGTGCTTCGGTGGAAAGTTTATTTAATATAGGAAAACTAACGTTAACTCCTAATAGATGTCGTCTAAATGACGAAAATTTTGAAATGCAAGTGATGCTAAAATATAAAGTAAGACGCTGATCCTATTGAAAAATGTAAACACCCTTGAATTGAATTATAACATTTTCAAGTATGGTATTGTCCTTACAGGTTTTACAAGTTGTTGAATTTGTACATTATATTGAGAGGAAGAGAAATGCTGGCTAAGAAAATAAGCAAAAGCTAAATTAATATAATATAATATAATGAATAATTTTTTGTGTCCTACTCTCATTTGATTAAAATTTCAGTTTCAGCGTCAATTTTAATTAAATCAGATTCTCCTTATGTTATTTAAAACATTATTTGAGTCAGCTGAAGATTGAGACCGCTCAACCAGTGAGTCCGCTCAAATTTCGAGCGATGAACCACCGCTCAACTGTTGAGCGGACTCAATGATTGAGCGGACTCACTGCTTGAGTTGAGCGATCAGTTGAGTCAAGATATGAGTCTTTTACACCCCTGATACCGTCCAGAAAAAAAAATAAAGATAAATAAAATAAAAATAATAATAATAAGTAAAGGAATTTTTGTCAAGCGCACAAAAAAATTTGTGTACAAACTGTTACTAAAAGTTGCCTCTCTTATTTTTGAAGTATGCGAATTTCAAGGCCTTTCTTGTGTTAATTCAACAATACAACAGTAGCAATTTTCAGTAGTATTTAATTACAGTATAACTAATATTTGGTAAACTACATACCTATGAAACTATATGCTTATGAATAATATATTTATTACTTTTAAAGTTATTTTTAGTCCCATCTTGTCAAAACACCCTTACGTGAAATTTACGTATCTTAATTTGATCGATATTAATTTGATTCGATTAGTTGACACATTTTTATCTTTATCGTACTGTTTCTAATCTTCCACTGAGTGTGAATACTAGTTTTTTTGGTGATAGTGCAATTTATCTTTTATTATGAATACACAGCCACAACCGTCATATATTTTATGACTACATGTGAAAATGCGTTTCCAATTTATTTTCAAAATTATTCAATAGAGAGGAAATATAAGATGTTTGAAATGTTACCTTTCCTTATTCCCAAAATATTGGCATTCATAAGACGATTTCATCATAAGCTTTTCTACAAAGCTCCATTCTGAAAAGTTTCGCCTTCCTTAAGATATATTTGGATCACTTTCTAAGTGACATATAGCAGGACATTTGATTAAGTCAATACATTAGCGTAGAACATCATATAATTCTATTTAAATGAAAAATGGTATTTTTGATGCCTAATTTTTTAATAAATTGTTGACACTTTCTGGTCGTATAATTGGTATGATCTGAAGATACAAAGCCTATTCTGTTATTAATAAAAAGAGTTAGGTGAAATCTCCAAGAAAACTGCAATTCAAGTACAAGTCTATCTTATGGCGTACGAGAATTTACACTTAAATTATCCACTTAACCCGGAATATCATAACTCTTCGAGATTACAGAATGTTTTTTTCAATAGATGTTATGGTTTTATTACAATATAACTAAATACCCACCGAAGTACAGTCTACCTTATTAGCATGTTATGATTAATATTAAAATTTCGTTCTGTAGCTGGACTATTATTATTATTACTTTATATTTTATATATAGTGTTGAAATTTTATATAAATATCAAATTAATCACTATTTCAAAATTGATATGCATAAATGATAACTTTGCAGAAGAGTGGTACCAACATTTGAAGAAAGTGGGAGCATCAGTGTTCGGAGCTCGCTAAAAGACGAAAGCTGCAAGAACATAATAAAAATTGATATTTAGTATGGCACTCACTTTGTCAACTATATATATCAGAAACCCTGAATTATTAATTTTAAGTGCTATTGGAATGGCTGGATCAAACCGCATGAAGGATTTTTTTATATTATTATTAAGCCAAGCTCAGGGGATGCAAAGCACACCATGGCATGCAGGAGATAGGGATAGGATTAGGAGACATCAGGAAAGTGGCGGAGGTGCTGGTGAATTTCACTCTTGAACCTTCGAAGATCGTAAGCCTGAGGAAAAGCAGAAGATGGTAGACTATTCCACATTCGCATAGTTCGGGATAAGAAAGCATAACGGAATTTTATTGTATGGCTGAAAGTATTTTGAAGGATGAAAGCATGTGCGCGGCTTGCAACGCGAGTACTGTGTGCAGGATCAGACCCGATACTACATACATCGGAACATTTCCAATGCATGTAGCGATAAGAGGGCGAAAGGCAACAACATTTCGGCAGTGTTCGAGTGAGTCGATATGAAAAGTAATTGTCAAATTGCCAATGAGCTTGAAGGCTCTCTTTTAGACAATTCTGCATGACCAGCCCAGGCCCAGATGTGAAAATTGTATTCCTTTCTAGGTTTGATATAATAATAATATGATAATAAATTTTACTGGTGTAAAGACTACTATAATTTTGTTTACTTACTCTAACAACTCGGAAGAGGGATAAAGAGTCCCTTGTGCAAAGAGAAGGAAAATAGTTCTTTTAAGAATTTATTGTGTGGTTTTGTTGTGTTGTGTGTTAGTAGTGAATAATTTATTTTACATAAACTACAAAATAAACTCAATTAAAGCGAAATGCTACGTGTAAAACGAGCGCGTAAAAGAATAATACCAGAATGGCACGAGCAAAATCACGAAATTGTCAGAAACTGTGACAGCAGTGCCACGAATGAGGGAAGTTTCGAAAGTGAAATACCACGAGACTCGTCCGTACACAATTCCAGCATCGATAAGCTAACTAATTTAGTGTGTGCGTTAGCAGCCAACGCTAATACAAGGTCCGAATGCAAAACTTCGAACGTTGGTAGTGAAGTAATACCTTCGTTTTACCCTGACGATAAGGTGCAAGATATTAATGCATGGCTTAAGAAAGTTGAGGAATTGAAACAAATTCATGGGTGGAATGACATCATAACCAGTAATTATGCGACTGGCAAGCTCCGAGGTCACGCCGAAACCTGGCTGAAAAGACTTCCAAGTATCAACTTCTCCTGGGAGGAATGGAAAATTAAATTGGAAGCTGCTTTTCCTGGAGTCATAGATTTCTTTTCTACTCTGGACAATATGTAGAGAAGAAATAAGAGAACTGGTGAAACAATGACATCCTACTACTACGAAAAACTAGCGTTATTAAACCTATGTGAACTTTATGATCATAAAGCTGTATCATGCATAATTTCTGGTATTACCGCCAGGAACGTACAGATTGCTGCAAAAGTAGGAAATTACCAAAAACCGGAGGATCTTTTAAGATATCTTATAACTATCGAAACCATTGAAAGCAGAGGACATGGTTAGACCTATAAATAAACGTCTCAAGGAGAGCGACAAGAAAAACTATAAGACTTACGATAAGAAAAGAAGATACAAGTATAGTGAGAGTAGTAGACAACAAGGCAAAGATCGAAGGCGGAAGTGCTTTGGGTGCGGTAGAAGAGATCACATCTTGCCTGATTGTCCAGAGAAGAAGCAATGCGAAAAAAGCAGACGTTATCATCAAGGAGATTGTGAACGGTTGACACTAAAAACTAGGCAAGATACTAAGGACCTAATGATGCAAGAGGACGTCGCCAAACAACGTGAGAAATTTTTCTTTTCCGCTTTTATTAATAATGTTGAAGTAGAAGTATTTTTGGATCTAGGATTGGAAACTACTACACTAAAATTTAGCAAACTAAAGAAGCTTAACCTTACTCATAATTCTGAAATAACAAAAATAAGAGGGTTTGGAGGTAGCATAATGAGTTCATTAGGTATTGTTAAAAATGTAGAGGTTCGGTTAGATGAAGTAGAAGAATATACAGATTTCGTAGTCGTGCCGGATGAGGTACAGAGCATAGCTGCAAGAACGCTAACGATCTAAGAGTTTGTAACAATAGTTTTCAAGATCTTCCCACAGTATTAGATCTTCCGCCTAGGAAAATTCCATTTTGGGTTAAAGTAATTACCGTTTTACCCCCTAAACATGTTGGTAATATCGTATGTAGAACGGAATCTGTTGGTACATTTTACATTGATCCAAGTACAAGAATGGAGGAAAATAATGAATATTGTGTTTTAAGGTGTATAGTTAGTGTTGACCAAAATAATGAATGTGTAATACCAATAATTAACCCAACAGATAAAGAAATTGCAATTAAAAATAAAAATATCTTCATTCGGGGAGAAAAGTGTCTTTCTGAAGTTGGTGAAGTGCTAAATATTTGCAGTAGCGTCGATAATGACTGGTTTGAAAGCCTGCATATAAGTAAATCCTTAAGTTCTAAGGAACAAGAGGAGCTGTACGCTTTACTCGGAAAATATAAACATTGTTTTGCCTCATCTCTGGAGAATATTGGGCATACTTCTGCTGCTGAACTTAAAATAGAATTATTAGATGAGAGCCCCCTGACTTATAGACCATATCGAGGTAATCCCGCAAGTCGAGAAAATATAAGAAATGGTGGATGAACTGCTTAAGTACAACATAGTGCGAGAGTCTTTTTCACCATATGCATCGCCAGTGCTAGTAGTCAAAAAGAAGAATGGAGATCAAAGGCTTTGCGTAGATTATAGAAAATTAAACGAGAAGATTAAACAAGACGAGTTTGCTCTACCAAGAATTAACGACCAGCTGGATCAACCGCAGGGAGAATTCGAAATTCAAAACGTCATTTATCACCCCAGATGGACAGTTTGAGTATAATCAGATGCCTATTGGGATATCAACGGCATTAAGTGATTTTCAGCGAATGGTGGACAAAATCCTTGGACTACTGAGAGGAACGGATGCGATGGTCTATTTAGATGACATCCTTATTCCATCAAAAAACTTCAACCAAGGGTTAAGCCGTTTGGATAAAATTTTGGAAGTGTTGTTAACGAACCAACTAACATTGAAACCAGAAAAGTGTTATTTCTTTAAAATATCAATAACACATTTAGGTTTCGAAATCAGCTATGATGGAATTAAACCAGGTGGAGACAAAAGCAACTGCATCAAAGACTTCCCGGTACCTAAAAATATCCATCAAGTCAGACAGTTTTTAGGTCTAACGGGATTTTTCAGGCAATTTATCAAAAATTACGCAATAATAACTCGACCATTAACTTTTCTAAAAAAAGAGCAAAAATGGATGTGGACAGACCAAGAAGAGGAGGCGTTTCAAAATCTGAAAGAACGCCTAGTAAGTCGACCTATATTGGCAATATATAATCCTCGTACAGAGACGGAAGTACATACTGATGCTAGCAAAATGGGCCTAGCTGGAATGCTTCTACAAAAAGATACAAATGGAAAACAGTTTGTCATCGCCTATTATAGTAGGCAAACCACACCTGCAGAACAAATATACCATTCTTACGAATTGGAAACACTCGCTGTCGTAGAGACACTAAAAAAAATTCATGTATACTTATTGGACATAAATTTCAAAGTGGTGACCGATTGTAGTGCAATTAAAACAGCAGCAAAGAATCGCGATCTGATTCCACGTATCGCGAGGTGGTGGTTGACGCTACAGGAATTTACTTTCGAAGTTGAACATCGACCAGGAACGAAACTGGCGCATGTAGATGCACTCAGTAGAAACCCTAGAAAATGACAAGGAAATCTTACGAATTGAAGTGGCAGATTGGGTTTTAGCAAGTTAGTTGAGTGATGAGCAAGTAAAACTTATCCAGGAAATACTACATAAAAAGCCAACAACAAACTACGAAAAAACCATGCACAAAAACTACAAACAAGAAGATAGACGAATTTATCGAATTACAGGAAAGGGACTAAAATGGTTGGTTCCTAAAGGAATGCGGAACGAAGCCGTTAGAGCATCGCAAGACGAATTTGGTCATTTTGCGTTAGAGAAAACATTGAAGAAACTTTGTGAGAATTACTGGTTCCCACAGATGCGTAATTACGTACAGCGTTACATAAACAATTGCATACGTTGTCTCTATCATAAAAAACCAGGAGGTAAAATGCAAGGGTTCCTTAATCCCATTGAAAAGATCACAACGCCATTCGATACAATACACATGGACCACCTTGTGCCCTTTGTTAAAACTACGACGGGCAATAAATTTTTTATCGTATGCGTGGAGGCATTTACTAAATATACATTGATACAAGCTGTAAAAGATACAAAGGCACTTCCAGTATTACGATTCATGGACAAGATAATCAGTCAGTTTGGTATACCAAGGCGAATAATAACAGATAAAGGAACATGCTATACGTCGAAGGCCTTTGAGAATTATTGTAAGCAGAAGGGAATAACACATGTTCAAAATGCGGTATCCACACCCAGAGAAAATGGCCAAGTAGAGAGATTTAATTCCACGGTATTATCATCGCTCGCCGCTACAGCTCAAGAGGAAACTAACTGGGACAACGATTTGAAAAAGGTGCAATTTGCTATAAACAACAGTGTACATAGCACTCTTCAGAGAACACCAAGCGAACTGTTGTATGGATACAGACCGCGAGCCCCAGCCGACTCGTACTTGTCGTAGAGCAACCTGTTCGAAAATGCGCTAACATCGAAGAAGAGAGGCGGAAGGCAGCCTAGAGGATTGCAGAAGATCAAATAAAGCAAAAGGAGAGATTTGATAAGAAAAGGATACAAGCGAAAGAGTATAGAGTAGGAAAACAAAGTTCTGGCGAGTGTTAAGTACCTGTTTGTGGGGCAAGCGCGAGCCGTATCCAGTTCTCTCTTGATAAAGGCTTTAATAACCACTCTGTTCCTTTTTAATTCCTTTCTTTTTATATTAACATTCTTTTTACATCAGACAATCTTTAATTTTAAACTTCTTTCTCACAACAAGATCAATTTACTTATTTTCTTTGCAACTACAACCTTTTCTTTGCAATTCTGTTGTTCTTTCCTTTGTGATTCTATCACTCTTATTCCATTTTTGTAACTTGTATTCATTTTTCTTTTTACGCTTAGAACAAAAACCGCCCAACCAACCGCCGCCGATAAGATTTTTAATTCCACTCGATTTTGTTTTAAAGAATTCGCCTGCCAACCGCGCCGTTTTAAAGTGCAAAATCCAACTCGGCTCTTGATCACTTTCGTCGCGATCAAGAGCCCTCCTTCAGGGTAGAAAATGCATAGTTGCATTTCTACCCTGGGAAAAATTTTCATTTATTCTGGACTTGATTAAACAAGTCCAGAATATTTTTCGTTGGACGGTGGCTTGAAAAAAAAAACTGTAATATGATGTCTTCATATACATCAGCCACCGTCCCGTCGCTTGAAATTGCAGCGCGCGTATACATGTAATGTATTCTCGCGGCGCGCACTTCTTATCGCGAAAGCTTTTTGTGATATGTATGCACGGTACATACATGTTGTAATTTTTCGACAAATCGTACTGAAGGTTGCCTTTGGTTTTATTTTTTAAATTAAATTTTTCTACTGGCAAATTTAGCTGAAAGCTGAAAGCAAAATTTGCCATGGGAATAATTTTGTTTTGATGCATGGAGTGTGAAGAAAATTGCTGATGCAATTTTCTTCACTGATCGAGTAGATAAGCTAATCATGTTTTTAAGCATGATTAGCTTATTGAAAATTTATATGGATGAAATCTTTTAATAATTTAGAAATTTTATTAATTTATAATTAGGTATTTATTTTAGGCATTTTTAGGCAGTATAATTTACGCATGTAACACGAGGGACAAAGTGGGAAGATCTTACCTAAATTCAAGGGACCGTTCCGGGTTGTAAAGAAATTACCTAATGATCGATATGTTTTGAAGGAAATTGCGGCTCAATACGCAGTGCTCGTGCGCCTTATGAAAATGTAGTCTGTAGAGCACCTTAAAGGTTGGATTCCGCCCGGAGGAAAAACAGAATCAGAGGAGGATGAGCACGAATACACCGAATAACATGCGTACGAGGACGTTCGCTACATCAGAATAGCCGAGCTGATAAAGAACGCAAAAAGTGTTCATCTGATTTAACTCTGCACGGCGAATGGGAAACTAATGCTCCATAAAATGAAATGGGAATGGTTAAGAAGTGATCTAGTTTTAAAGAGATGTAACTTTGCCGCAAACGACAATATTCTCAAGATCGTTATTCCATGATCTAATTATCACATGTGGCATTCCCTCAGGAGTCCATGAAAGTGTCAAAGGAATATGCGAAATCAAGGGTACTGTCATCACCAAAACTTTGGATGGGATTGAAAGTATGGGAAATCAGATCATTAATAAAAGTTAAGAAGAGAGATGGAGAGATAACAAAGCCCTGGGGCAGACTACCATTTATAGAGCGAGATTCTGATATAGCGCGGTCTAATACAGCACGAATTAGGCGACCAGATAGCAAACTTTGATCCATAACAGAAGAGGAGGGGAGATACCAAGTGCTTGAAGCTCAGCTAAAGGGGCAGGATGCCAGACTCTGTCAAAGGCTTTTGAAATATTTAGTAGAACGATTTTGGAATCACCAAAATTGTGGAGACTACGGTTTAAACGTTCCGTATGAAAAGTCAACAAGTCTCCAGATGAGCAACCAGTCCAGAATCCATATTGGCGATGGTTGGTGAGTTGATTGGTTTCTAAATAATTCAATAATTTAGAGATAATGGCAGATTCAAAAACGTTGGAAAATCTCGAAGTGATTGCAATGGGTCGATATTTGTTTTTTTGTGAGTTGACTGAACGTGGGCTAGTTTGCAAGCAGCTGGAAAAATTCCTGTCGAATAAGATAAGATGAGGCGCCTCTTTTATTTATCCGGAGAGAGAAACCACCACGGCATGAGGCTTTGGAGACGTTGGTCTCTTTAAGGTCCATGAATACATCCATTGTACGTATGTGTATTGACTCTTGTCGTGGGATACGAAATTATTTTTATTATTAAATTAAATTATTATAAAATAGTCAAGGTATTGAGGAATTGCCGAAGTTGCTCCTGATGATTTTGACGTAAGACCAGAAACTACATTTGCAGCTTGCCAAGTTTTTCTGCCTAATACTCTGCTCAGAAAGATATTTCTCGCTCTGGATACTTACAGGTGTTCTGTGCAGTCTGGTAGACTTCTTTCACCTCTGGACATGGTATTGATGGAATTGATAAGGCGCAAAAAGAAGACTGTTTCGTTTTTATTTCTTGGTTGCACTTTTGCACGAAATGTATTCACGCATGCTAAGACTTAGATTTAGAGATTTAGATATATGTATGGAGGGTTTTGAGGTGTTGGGCTCGCATTCATTGCGACCTGAAAGATCTATTGTGCGTCCCCATTCAATTTGCTCCCTTTATAAATTAAGATAGTTAATGAAGTGCAGAACGATTCTGGGAGTTAGGTTCCGCACGTAGTTTGACGGAGGAGAAGCATGTTCGAGATGCAGTAATCTCCGTCTGGCCAATGCAGAGCAAGTGCTCCCTCGTTTTATGAACATCCTCTCAAAAGCGGCAGGATGTAGTCTCAGCCAAGCCTATCTTGTGTAGTTGATACCTTATGGGGAAATGACCTGAGAAGAGCTCCGTGATCATTTTGAGCTCTGTTCTCCTAATAAGTAAGAGTTCTTTAGTTTTTTAGCCAGAAATATCGATAAACTTTTTAGCCTGACGAAGCCGCTGTAGGCTTTCCCAATAGAGGGATTTTTGATTATTCTCCCAGCTATATAAGGTAGCTTTTTGGTAACTGTTTGAAGTCTACAAAATGGCTCTGCTCGGACATACTGAGTTTCCGCCCCTCTTTTGGCTAGGCCGTCCGCAATTTCATTGCCTTTGCGGTCCTCTTGTCCAGGTACCCACATGAGGATAACCTTGTTTCTCGTTGATAAATTTCTAAGAGTTTGCAGATATTCCCAGACAATGCTTGACTTGATAGTGTAGGCCTTTAAGACTTTGAGAGCCGAGCGTTTATTGATAGTTGAGCCATTTATTATTTATGATATTGGCGCATTCGTCTATTGCTAATACTTCAGCCAGTAATACGGTATGGGCGGACCACAGGGCTTTTGATATATGGCATCTCGTGCCGTATACACCCAGTCTGGCTCAACTGTTCATTTTGGAACCATTTATACAGGGTGTTTCCCCTTAGGAGGTCAATAGAGGAGTAGATAGTAGGAGTAGATAATCAAAAAATTGTACAGCAGGGGGGTGGGGGGCAATATTAACCGTTTATGAGTTACAAGGTGATTCAGAAAAAACCTAGCTTTTTACAAAACACCTATTATTTTAAAATATACTGAACGCACTGCCACAGTTAAGAGCTTGTTGTATGCAGTACTTCACGGCCTTTCGATCGAGTGCACAATCAGTCCCATAGCCCCATGCTTTCACGAGTTACGAGAGTCTAAAGAAAATATTTCGGATTTTTTTACTTTTTTTTTTTTACTTTGACCTCTGTTTTTTTGCATCATAACTTTTTTTATAAAAACTATAAAGTGTAGATTCTCCTCATCTCCTCGATCTAAGCATGGAGTCTATCCAGTTAGCCGTGGATGGCTCACAGCCTTTTTCCTCAGCGGCTAGTTTGATTGCATCGTAGGAGGTAATATCAAACGCTCCTTCAATGTCTGCAATTGTACATAAGGCCACCAATTTTGCGTCAAGATGTTTTTCGAGGTCTTTTACTAATGTATGGATGGCAGTTTCAGTCGACTTACCAGTTTGATATGCAAGCTGCTTTGAATGAAGTGGTGATTTAATCAAAATCTCTCTTCGAATATGTAGGTCTAGGAGTTTTTCCATGGACTTAAGTAAGAATGAGGAGTCTGATGCGTCGCAACGTTTTGGCTAGGGAACTAGTTTTTTTCCTGCATTAGGTATAAATACCAACCTGACGTCTCTCCATTGGGGGATATACCCCAGAGCGTAGCTGGCTCGAAAATATTTTTTTAGTGGAAGAAGTATTCTTCAACACCCTGCTGTAGTAAGGCTGGGAAAATCCCATCCCTCCTTAAAATGTTTAGATGTGCCAATGGTTCATCTAACCTTGTTGGGAGTGAAGATTCTTACCGATTCTTACCGCAAGGCTCATGCTACTGTTTGAGACCCTGTAATTGTCCACCTCAACTGGGTCTGGAGCTACTTTTTCTTGGCCAGGAATAAGAGAGTCGGGAAAATGAGTTCCTATAGCCTGACTATTTCCGCACAATACTCTCTGTAGTTCCCATATTTTTATTTAAGTGAGCCTATACCATTCGAGTGATCCTTAGAAAGTACCTTATGGAGCCTGTTTACTAAGCGACCGATTCTTTTATTAGCCACTGTGGGTGTTGATTTGTCAGGGTACAATACCGTGACACTGATGAAATTTATGCTTCGATAAAGGAAACAAAATTATGAAGTTTGAATCTAACCCAGATGTAATTAAACTCTGAATTGGCTGATAAAAGATCAAAAGACCATCCACAGAAATTCACTCCAAACGAAGCTTTCTGGCTGTTTTTAGTCTAACTATGTACATGTAAAAGGTGCTCCATTGTGGGCGTTTCACTCGGAGGCTACGGATAAAACAAGCTTGTACGCGGGAGGAGCGCGGCGAAATCCTAATGCTTGCCGATATGGCCAAGCGTCGTTTTTAATAGGTAGTCCTTAATATAACTGTTTTTTTTCGACTCCCTGTGTGAAAGTTTTATGTGTCATTGCCCATAATCTGACTGTACCAGTACTTCCTCATTCTTTTCCGTCTACATGTTGAAAGGATCAAAGTCGAAAGTCGAAACTTTTACCTGTTTTTTCAGGTTGAGGTTAAGTTTTTAGGGAATTAACATAGTGACCGTTCATTTGATATACCATATGATGTACATAGCTGTTCGTTTTTCCATCGGACATTACCTTACCGAGTTAGAGCCGATCTAAGGTGCAAAAAATATAGTTCGCCGGGGCGAATATAAATATTTGACTATTTTTCAGATGCAGTTATATATATAAACTTGATTGTTCCCCCGACCAAACGTAAAATAATAATTGCTCCCCCCCTCGCCCAGGTATAAATTTTGGTCGAAAATATAAATCTAATATCGCTATTATTGGCTTCCGAAAACTTCTACAAAAATGAAAATTTAACTTGAGAATTTTTATTCAAAATGAATTTTACGAAGTTATTTATGTATACAAAATTGAAGAGTTCATAAACAAGAATATCTCTACAGAAACTAAGTAATAATAGTAACGGAATTAACGATTGGAAACGATCTATCCCGATTGGGTAATTTTTGAACATTTCCCAAATAGAATGAATTTAGTGGGAATGACAACGATAGGGATCCACACGAGTTGTAAGTTTGTAAGCGAATGCTGTCATTGACCTTGATCCACTTGGGAAATTAACCTGCTTCAAGAGTTCCAGGCTGGACGGATCCTCTTAAACGTCATTAAAGCATTACTGATTGTGTGTGATGCGATCAGACTCATATAACGTTAGAGTGCGACATTTACGTTTTGCTCGATCTGTTTTAACTTACTTCACTGACGGTGCTGCTCTCATTTATGAGTGCAGATAATAATATTTATACTGATCTGGACAGGATGCGAATACTACTTAATATTTTATGAAATCGTTCCTCCGGCTTGAATGTTTGTTCGCTGAATACGCGAAGCATCCGCAATAAAATGGATGCATTTAATTATATGCTTTGCAATATTAACTTGCATGCTATCTTTGTAAGTGAAACTTGGCTAATCGAGGATATTCCATCATCACTTGTGTCAATTCCTGGATTTAATTTATTTCGTAACGACCACATGATTCTAGTGACCTATTTTCTTTCCGGCGCGTTCACATGGATGAACTTATTTCGGCCTTTAATTCAATAAAATCTGATGTTACTGGCCCTGATGGCCTCTCACCGCGCTTTATCAAAATACTGCTTCCAGTCATCTGTACATTTATTCTTCACATAGTTAATTCATGCTTGTCTTCATCCTCCTTTCCCTCCAATTGGAAAATTGCTAATATTCTTCCAATTCCAAAGAAATCTCCAGCTGATATTCGACCAATTAGCATACTATGCTTTCTATCTAAAGTAGTTGAAAAACTAATGTACCGACAAGTTTTTTAACACTTAGAGAAAAATAATTTGTTGACCTACTGGCAATCTGGGTTTATGACGCAACACAGTTGTGAAACTGCTATCTTAAAGATATCCACTGACATAAGAAGTGCTATGGGTCAGGACAAATTTACCACCATGGCGCTTTTCGATTTTTCAAAAGCCTTTGATGAGCATTCACCTCTATGCTGATGATGTACAAGTGTACTTGAGCCGTCCTATTGGGCTTACTGATTTAGACAGAATCCACGCATGGTCTAAGTATAATAAGTTACAACTAAACCCTAGTAAGTCGTAGTGTATAAGCTTCTACAACAATTCATTTGATTTGCTAGATGTTCCACCAGTAGTGTTAAACGGCTCCGTCCCACAAATGCTTAGTAAGGTTACCAATTTAGGGATAACTTTGAATATATTCTGGTTTTCGAAGATTTTGGCTTTCTGATAATATCTTACCTTGCAGTATTCGTCTAATGCTAGTTAAATCGTTACTCTTGCCTCATTTCACTTCGGGAGCATTGTTTTTCCCAAACTGGATAGTGTGTGTGGACGTAAATTAGAGATTGCATTTATTGGCTGTATTCGATTCATTTTTAGATTACGTAGGTTTGACCATGTATCCTATTTTCGAATGCATTTACTAGGCTGCTTGTTGAAACATTTTCTACAAGGCAGGTCGCTTATCTTGTTGTATAACATACTAAAGTCAAATAAGCCGGAGTATATTAGAGAGTTATTCTTGTTTGCAACATCCCAATGGAATAGAAATTTAGTGATGCCACGTTTTCATTAGCTGGTCATAGAGAATTCGCACCTTGTTCAGATCATCTGGCTATGGAATTATTTACCTGTTAGTATTCAAACACCAGGTACTGTCAGTGTATTTAAAATGCTAGTTCGAACCCACTTGAAATAACATTTTATTTTCATATTTTATACGATAAATTTAATCTTCGCATTGGAGCTGCACGATTATGTAACGTAAAGCATACTAAATTTTTTTAGATTATTTCTTTTTATATTTTAGTGCTTTTTCCTTCAATTATCTCTAGAACCAATATACAGTATTGTATTTAAACAAGATCATAAATCTTGTATGTACTGTCACCAGGAATAAATAAAATTGAATTGAATTGAATTGAATTATTTAATAAAACTAGGAAAGAAAACGCACTATAAGTATATTTTTTATTATTTATTTTATCATAGAGTAAAATTAAGTTACAACGAGCCGATAAGTAGAAAAAACTTATTTGCGGTTTAACTTCGCGATAATTATCTACTGACTGACTGTAGAAATCCAAATTATAGTATCTTGTTGTGAACAGATTTGTTTTTTATCTTAAAACAGTATGATCTGGTGCGGATCATTTATCTGTTCTGGTCCTACTGAGGTAGTGAGAATGTTCATAATTTTTGTTTCCAAAGGAAGCTCCGCTTTAGTTTCTTTAACTACCTGTGCCCTATTTTACTGAATAACTGAGTTAGTTCTAATTTAAGCATAATGTGATAACAAAGTCTGAATATGAATCTTCAATCACACTAAATTCATCTAAGTAGTATATATCAATAAAAATTCTCAGTTGTAAGTAAGTGAGCTTCTAAAATAAATGCTTTGCAAAATTAAACAAAAGCAGAACTAAAGTACGTAACTTAGACGTTTGCGTGTTAACACAAATAAGTAAATATACAGATGAAGAGCGCATATCAGAAAAGTGAAAACCTCATCAACATTTCTTGTAACCAAGTTAGTTAGTTAGTTAGCTACGACGAAAACTGTAGCTAAGGAATGTTGTTATTAACAGAAATGTACCTAATGTTCAGGCACACACCAAAGTTTCTATTTTAACCAGAGCAATGCAATGCCTCGGTCCAATATTAAATCAACGATGCCTGACCTGGGGCCGGATTCTGTAGCACGGAGAATTTGGGAATTTGGGAGATGAGAATTTCGTTTTATTAGAATTCTTAATTCCCTAATCCTCCATTCCCAATTCACTAACATGGTTGGAGAATTAGGGAAAACGTAAGAAATGTGAAAAAGTGCGAATCGCCTGGGACGATTAAGGGTATCACTTTTTGTTGTAGAGGGTTAGACTTTTTTTCATATGTGAGGTACATTTGCCTATTACCTTCCACTGTCGAAATAAATTTAAATTTATTTTTTGTTGGGGTAGTTTTTGAGGGATGTAGGAGGGTAGGCTTTCTCGAGTTTTTCCAGGATAACGAGAGAATGGAGAGTAGAAGGAGAATGTATGTGGTATCAAAAAAAAAAATGGGAGCTCAGGGCAAACAAGATAGGTTTAGGAAATGTGGCGGGAAGAGTGCGGGGTAGAAATGGGGGCTGATTAACGGAAATTTAAAAAAAAATTAAGACATTATCAGGAGCTGTAATAATTCGCAGGGGTAAGCTCAGGTTTTGTAAGCCCAATAAAAAAAATAAGAATTCACTTTGGTAATTAGATATGCATGGGTATTGTAGGCTATATTTTATTTCGATTAACGGTAATTTGCAGATTTGAGCGGCCTCGGCGGTAAATTTTGCTATCGCAATATTCACGGGTGCCTAACTCTGACGACCTGATATAGTCGAGGCATCGTCGATTTTATATTCGAGCGAGTCGTTGCAAAATTTTTTTAATTGACTTACAATATGTATCTGTCTTGTGGTTTTCAATTTTCCTATTCGATTCATTATCTGTATATACTTATTGGTGGTGCTAGCTTATATAAAATACTGAACTTAGTGTTAACAGTTGATAAGCAATACCGGCTGTCTAATTTGTTTGTTTTTTTCAACTTTAATTCATTTTCACCTTTTACAAACCTTAGATAATAAAACAAAACGGATACTTTCTGAGAATCTCATGTATTATTTAGGAACGCATTTTTCAAGCAATTTAAATTATTTTACTAATAAATTATAGTGTTTTAAATAAAATAAAAGTGAAATAGTTATAAAAAATAAACAGCCGTGACAAAGAAATTTAACATTTCTAAAAATTGTGTCAGCCATACAATGGCAACGCCAAGAAATATTTTCTATCTATCCCCTGTATGCCACAGATATTGCCAGGCTTGCGTGCAATACATTTACCGACTTAAACGTTACTGTCACATCTCGGAAATGATGCGACTATTCACCCCATGTCTCATCGCTACACTCTTTGAACACCGAATCTTATGCTTCATACATAAGGCTAGATGGAATCGACTCCCGGAGTATATCAATGAAATGCTCGCTTGGAGTGATTTCAATATTTCCAGAATTGACCTGTTTCGAACGCGTACTCGATTTGGGTCCGACGGAGTAATAGATCAGGGATCTTCTCTCTGGAACTCGCTGCCAGAGCCGATAAGGAGAACACTCTCCATGGCGCAGTTCAAGGAGCTCGCTTTGATGCACCTCGGCAGCCTCTGAGTTCCTCCTACTTCCTTCTAGTCTTGCTCCAATAGTACTCACTCAATAGTATGGATCGCTTTCCGTCCTGGGCACAGGTTAATACTACCTTATTTAATAGCATAATTGCCCTAACAATGTTCATTCCTTTATTATACTTAATTATGCCTCATTCTATGTTTTTTTTTGTTTTATGTTTCAGATCACCTAACTTTATGCATTCTGATGTATGTTCATTTCACTAGTATACTTCATTCCAAGTTAGCACTCTACTGCAATGAGTCTTTTCATTGCACTTTTTTTTAGTTTTCTGAACAATTTTTGTACTACTCGATCAATATTAATTACTATTATCTACTCGATGTACCTAACGTTGTAACGTAGCTTAAACTGAGGTTCTTTAATATACGTTTTTGTATTCTATTCTATTCTACTATCACAAAACAAGTGGGGTAGGTACTAAGAAAAATCTCGAAAAATTTAAAGACTAATAAAAAAGTTATAAAATTATAAATTTATAAATTTAAAAATTTTGCGATATAATGGTGTATCCGCTCTTAAAATATCTTGAATAGTTTCTACCACTAAATTATGTGCGCGCTCTGAAAATATCGTATACTATGTATACTACTTTCATGACTAAACGAATACATCGATGGGGTTCTGCTCCGTGAAGAAAAATGTTAAAGTTTTTCTTCCTTATAGCCTATCCTTTTTGTTATATGATCTAAGTTGCAAACTAAATCCTACTCACTTTCCTTTTTGAAATCATTCAGATGATTTGCATTGCGATAAATTACATATTGCTAAAAGAATAAAAGTGGATTCATAAATTATTTACAGAAACACATTTGAGAGCTACAAAAAAAAATTGTGAGTGGGGGTTAATGACTTGAATGCGCTAAGAATGGTATGGAATATACTTAATAGGGTGTTACTACTTTCCTTAAGAATTTTATCTGAAATTTGACTGATTTGACTTTGTAAACTTATAAACCGAATAGGTGAACAGTACCGTCTTGCATCACCATACATATATGGGGCAGATTTCCACTCGCTAACCTACAATTAATAATTACTACACAGACAGCGTGAATGAACAATTATTCAAATTATTGGGAGTACATTATGTACCTTCGGTCTTTTAGTATATCTACATAACTACAATCTGTGAAATATGCTGTATATCCAGTACCTATTGGACCAGAATTGACTGCGTTTACCCTCCCCTGAGGAATATTTAAATTACGAAACATTACGTTTAATGTGCCATATTTTCTCGTTTATATAACAAGCTAAGCCGTGGAAAAACAGAAAGTACCTACCACTTTACCACAGCATATACATAGTCCACTTTAGAGGCTAGTTTGGTTTATGATTGCCCGGTGGTTTGCTTTCTATTTATGCGTGCGGCGGACCTATTTTCCACATTATATTGAAAATGAAAGGACAAATCATCTGCTTCATACGAGCATTCTTACTTTAAAGATGCTTTATCATTCGCAGACAGGTGCATACTCGAAATATGTAGATAATAATTACACTAGAGGGAAAGGCATTGCAAAGACTTTGAGTGCGAATTGTTGCAATATGAATTATTTATTACTGCAGTGATTCGATTTCAAATACCTACCTATAGAGAACATTTTTAGAAAAAAATATTAAGACGATATTGTTAGTCTTATATCTTTTTTTCTGTAATTTGTTGTATAAAGCACGGATATGAAATTCTTTAAAGAGTGAGCTTAAAAATTACAAAGTACTCACCAAAACACGAGAGAACCATGTTTGGAATATCAACTTACTGGTGCTTTTCGGAATAGTATTTATTTACTTTTTCTTCCAATTGTGTGAAAAAGGTTAAAGAAATTTAAACTAGTGTCTTTTTCACAACCATTTATTATTATTATTATTAAAATTGTTATAAAAAGGTAATTTTTGGTTTTGAAAGAATTGGATGTGATGTAAATGAGTGTTAAAACTTAATTAAAATAAAACGATTTTAATGCCCGAACACTTCAAAATTCTAAAGGATCCTAGACTCATTCTATAGGAAAGCATTCATGTTATAAATTTATAGTAAATTTCCAAATACAAATTTTTTTCGAGTTTTCAAGAAAAACTGCCAACAGAACTCCGCACCATCATTCGTTCGTTCGATAGAGTGGAATTCATTTTTTGATTTTACACTAAAATCCTGAGAACGGTTTTTGTTTAATTTTCGAGAAGAACGAGCTTCGAGTGCCGAAAATGGGTCGGATTCTATAACACGGGAGATCAAGGAATTTGGAGAGCTGAGAGTTGTTTTGACATTTAACTCTCCACTGGAAATTCTGTAACTCGTGGATCTTGTTTTGAGTATTACCGAACTTTCTGCTATACTTTTTTAATCCTCCGTTGTTTTGCAAGTGGAAAAAAAGGAAAAAAAACTCTCAACTGTCAATATTGTCTATTTTTGTTGTGTTGTGTGAAGGTACTTAGGTATTGTCAAATAATATTATGGATTAACCGCATATCTTGGGTATATTAAAAAAAAAACACAAAACACGAAAAATGTGGATTTTGGTATTGAGACACCAACTCTGTACTAGGGTAAGAAAGGTTCATCTTTCATACTCTCTTCCCTCAGGGTTGTTGTTTTTCTTTTATTTTATCTCTATAAAATGTATGCCTCACATTGGGGATGCTACTCATATAACTGAATAGAATATGAAGTTTACTTCGCTGACCAATTCCCAACTGTTACTAGCGCACAGAATATTAAACAAATAAAAGCACAAATAAGTTTATATTGTGATTAAAATTTTAAAAAATATGAAAAAACACAATAGTTGTATTCAACTCAACTAGAGGCAGGATAATTGATTAAATTTCACAAAGGCATTCTACTATCTTCTATCTTTCTTCTAATTTACAATCTGCGAAGGCTCAAGAGCAACTTCATTTGCACCTCGACCACTCTTCCCATGTCCCCTATTCCTTTCCCTACCTTTTTCCTGACATGCTGTACTTTGCAGCATAGGTTATCCCCTACGTGTGGCTTAATAATTATGTATATATAAAAATAAAGCAAAATTTACGGTGAATCAACTTCTACCAAATTTTCATCGGATGTCTTGCCCGTACCAGTAATTTTGAAAGTTCAGAAAATAGTACTGATTCAAGCTGTAACTTTTGGTCCATGGTGATGGGTTTGTGTGCTTCATATCGGCATATCCAGGTTTGGTAAAGTGCTTCAGCTAATATGTCTGCGTGAATGTCGGCCGATTAGTGGGATTTGCTCAACAATGTTAATTAGGTAGCGATCTTATGAAATCGATGTGGATAAACTGAAAATGATCGGAATTGTCCTGGAATGTTCCTAGAGGTTTTTGTTTTTTTCAGTGACAAGAAGTTCTGATCTGCTGAGAAAATAAGAAAGTGCGAACCCAAGGATTAAAATGTAAATTTGCTTTAAAAAACTCTTAGAGATGTATGGCCAAAATTTCACAGCGCGTCTCTTTATTAAAACCGAAGGTTGGAATCTCTCAAAGTTGTACGAAGATTTTGACGTATCGTCGCCTGATTATTTGTTTGCCCCATCCGCCACATTTGATATTTTCAGTTAAGTACGGCTTTTGAGATTATTGCTGAAGTTGAATTAAATGCTTTAATCAGCTTTTCTCTAAGTTATATATGTATCGAGATAAATCATGTCATGTTTGCCCCAAATTATATTTTTGCCACAAAAGTTAGTATTGGCTTACCCCAAATCAAATTTGTTTATGCATGGGGCACGAAATACTTTAAATAGTTTAAAATATTTTTTTAAATATTGTTGTGATACACGTGCGCAAATGAATAAATTATATTTAAAATTGGATTGCTCGATGTGGCTAATGACACTGCCACGTAGAGTAAATCAAAATCAAATTTACCAAAATCTTGGTTTGCTCCATGTAGTTGCAGCGCTATTGCCTTATATAAATAGAATTCTTGTTTGTTTTTTTTAAAAAAAAAGAGGCCTTCTAGATATATTATAAAATGTCTGCAGCACAGGCACAATTTATATCGGAGGCAATTTTGATGACAGCTGGCAGAAATAAACTTGGAACACTGACAAATTTATGGACTGTTTAAAAAAAGAAGAATAATGAAAGCAACAAGAAAAACCTGCTAGTTTACCTGGTGATGAGTAATGGAACCGGGGATAGGTGGTCGGCGTTGTTCTGAAACAACTTTCAAAACAATGTACCGATTAAAATCAACCCAGCTGAATTTAAAGATAAAGCAAAAGATATAAAATCTCTTTTAATTTATCTTCTAGATGCAAATAGAAATTATTATCAAACAGTTTTAATGCTCAAATAAGAATCGTTATTGAGTTATTGTGTATTTTATTTTGTTATTTTTTATTTTCCATTTTTTTTTTATTAACTTTACTTTGTCAAGTAGGCCTTTTTAGGATTCTCCGGCACAAACGAAAATCACAGAAAAAAGGGGCTTTCCATAATTTTTTTTATTACACAATTAGTTTCTTTAGGGCGGCAAAATTTCTATGGAGAATTTTATTTGCATTCTCTAATTTTCAGTAATTTCTTTTTCGAGTCGCTCAATTCTGTCAATGAGTCGAACCAAGACTTGAAACTTTGCCGCCCCAAATCAAATAATTGTGTGATAGAATAAATAAAAAACTTCTTTTTTTGCGTTTCGTTTGAACCGGAGAATACCAAAAAGGCTTAATTGAAATATAAACTTTACCCGGTAAAAAAATCATAAAATTATATTGATTGCAAGGCTTAATAAAGATGTTGAAGTTATAAAAAATTTCTTTTAACTTTATCAGTAAATTGTTTTGCCCCATATCATACAAGCAATATATTGTTTGGAAATCTAGTTTTGCCCCATAACCAACATAGGTTCAAATTAAAGAAATTTTAACGGAAATTTTCTTCTAGTAACAAAAATAATTCAAAAATAAATAGACGGAATACAACTGAGTTTTTATGCAAATTAAAAAAAAAAATTATGGAACAGCTTTTTTTTATAATAAAGGTCTCAACTTTAACTACATTTATCTCAAAAGTACATTTTGCATATAGGACAAAACAGTATTCAGATGCCAGTATTCGTATCCGTGGTCCAAGCAACATTTCTCCTCTTTTTCAGGTCGAATTTACGTCTATTGGACGTAAATTAGGGCAGCGACTAATTATGGTTAAGTTGAGATTACCTAATTTTTACCTCCGATTTATATAAGTGGAGAATGAGAGGATATCGTATCGTTGTAAATATTTGGGAAATTAGGCAAGATTCCCCTATAGGGCAGAGGACACATTTCCTTGATTTGGTAAATTTAACGTAAATATAATGTCAACTTTATGTAAATTTTCTTAATCTGGACCTGTTTTCTACCTAGTTTAACTCATATTAACGTTTGTGTTAATGTAGAAGAAATTACATTTTATAAGAATTGTGTGTGCATATTTTCCCTAATAGGTACAATAAATATTATGAACAAGGCACATAGCTCGAACTTGAATTATTATGCTTTAATAAAATATCCTGAAATTATGGGCTTATTCACAATTAAGCTCAGGGAAGCTTCTAAGCGCTCAATTTAAAACGACAAAAATTTTATTGATAAATATGGAAATAATTTTTCGAGAAACACCAAAGCGCCTCAAAAATATTGAATAAGGACATAAAAAATAATAATTTTAAAGTTGTTTGGCATTTAGAAGTTTAAAATTAATTTAAATATTCTTAAATCGTTCTAAAATTAAGAAAAATTAATTTATTCGGGAGTTTTTTCCAGTAACTATGAAAAAAATTAAATTAAGGTATCTTGCAATTTTTCTACTCATTCCTTTAATATATGGCAGCCTTCTTTTGTTAAATAAATATTGCGCATATTACATTTCTCGACCTAAAAGTTAGTTTGACTTAAAATATTTCCTTATACGACGATTTTCCTGGATGGCATGGCGAAATAACCAAAATTTTTGACTTTTAGGTAATTTTGTATTCAAAGGTAATAATAATTGTTCCCTATAAAGAAATTTCGACTTAAAATAAGACATTTCGCCTTAAATTATGGAATTTCGCCTTAAATAGGCAAAATATATTTGATAATTGAAAGAATTGAATTGATTATCAAACAGAGAGACGGTAAGGATATCCCGATATTACTAACTCTTATATTTTATTTACAAGATTTGTTAAAAAGTGGGTGAATGCAAACGCAGTTGAATATGCGTGTATTGCGCATGGTTGGGAAGCAAATAATCAAGCGTATTGTCCCAACTCAAGTTTTAACATCTTTGAAAAAAGATGCAAATGGTATTCCAGAGCCTGACTGGATCCGATATAAATGTATCGTTAAAAGGAGCAACAGTTCATTAATTCCAGTGATACTGAAGTGAAACAAAAATAAATGAACTTTAATTTTTGTTTGTATTATTACGTAATTTCAAACATTAGGGATTTCGCTATACGGCCCATTTATTCCAATTTACCTAGAGGTTAACTTTTTGGGAATTCAGCCATTAAGGTGAACACAATCTCATGGAAAGTGTTTAGGTTATTTTGCCTTGAACTGGGGAATTGATCCAACTACAAAGTCCATACATTTCCTTAAACTTGACCTTAAAGTAAAAAGTAAGGAAATTTGCGTCAGATTTAGGACACTTTCCTCATTTATTTCCCTATATTCATTCATTCCTATGAGGTAAATTAGGGATTATTACGTCAGTTTTCCCTAAAAATTAACAATAAAGCCAATATTACTTAGAAGTCCTTATTTAAGGAATTATTAAGTAAAATTTTCTTCCTAATTCACCTTAAAAGAGATTGGCCTTTGAGGTTAAATTCTTATGTATAATTTACGTAATTTGAACCATAATAAGCCCTTGATGGTAGGAAATTCAAACTCCAATGATACTAGGATTGCATTTCTGAGATGGATTCAAATCCGGGAACGTGAATAATGTCTATACAGGGTGTCCCGTAAGTAGTGTGTTACCCGACGTCTATGGATAGTTTATACTGAGACTAACAAAAAATTGTATTGGTTGGGATGGGGGGGGGGGTCCTAACGGCTTCCACGATAGCTGGGCTTAAAGATATTTGGGTATGTTTTTATAGATCACCCTGTAGCTTCTGAACGTTACATCCTATGACGATGATTTAAACTTTGGTAGATAGGTAATCTTTGCAATGTTTTATAAGTTTTTCCCCTCTACCTATCCGTTTTGAAGTTATGACTCAGCAAAGTTAAAATTTCGGAATTTTTACTCGTTTTTTTTTAATTAACTACTGATTTTGTCAAAAAACACGTCCTCAATCCTGAATTTTTCATATTGGATTTAAGAAGCCCAAAAACATAGCGTAAATATTACCTATCTTACCCTGTACCAAAAATGTAACCCTTTCTGCATTTTTTGCACTTTATCTTAGGCATATCCAGCGAAAATGGCTGAGAAAGTTCAATAATTGCCAAAAAGTAGGAAATTATTTTTTGAAAATGACCTTTTTAGCCATTTTCGCTAGATATGCTTAAGAAAATGTGCAAAAAAACGCAGAAAGGGTTACATTTACGGTAGAGAGCGCGATAAGTCATTGTAAAGCTAAGGTTTCGGGCTTCGTAAATCCAATATGAAAAATTAGTATAGATTATGTGTTTTTTGATAATAATAGTAGTTAAATAAAAAAAAAACGGGTTGAAATTCCGAAATGTCAACTTTGTTAAGCCATAACTTTAAAACGAAGGGGTGGGTGAAAAAATTTATACACTACTGAAAAGACCCAACGATTATCTATCTACAAAAGTTTAAATCATGATCATAGGGTGTAACGTTCAGAAGTGACAGGATGATCTATAAAAACAGACCCAAATAACTTTAAGTCCAGGTATCTCGGAAGTCGGTAGGATTTCCCCCCCCCCCCCCCCCCCCCCCATACAATGTTTTGCTCATCTAAGTATGAACCTATCCATAGCCCTTGGGTATCACACCACGTACGGGACACCTTGTTGTGAATTGACATTCCAAGCCTTATAATGAACTCCCAGATACATTAAATGTGATTTTTATGTTCATAGGGAGAAGGCTTGAAATGGATGAAATGCTACTGACACAGGAATTCGTTCGTTCCAACCCTACATTTTGCCATTAATCCGAGTGCGCAACAGGGTTAGGTCAGGGTAGTTTCTATTGTATTCATGGCTCTTGGGTACCGCTGGCCTATATCACTGCGATTGATCCGGCCCGAAGAGAAACCCTTACTATTCGGTTTCTTGTATCTCGAGCGCCAGTTACACCGTAAATTGGAGTTTTTTCCTAATTTCCTTCTTTTTAGGGTTCCGTACCTCAAGGGTGCCAAGGGACCCTATTACTAAGCCTCCGCTGTCCGTCCGTCTGTCTGTCAGGTAGACATCTGAAATTTTCTCAGAGTAATTATTTCTATATCCGCTTTAAGAACAAATAATAAAAATAAAATCAAATTACAGATTTGCTGTCAGCGGGCTGTATCTCATGAACCGTAATAGATATACAGTTGAAATTTTCACAGAGTGTGTATTTCTATTGCCGCTATAACAATGAATAATAAAAATAATTTTAAATTAATAATTAAATTGGCCCCCATACAGAAAACGTGCTTTTTTCGGCGTTTCTTGCTCGAGCTTAACAATCGCTTATCTCTTGAACCGTAATATGTAGGCACACGAAATTTTCAAAGAGTGAGTAATACTATAGATGCTATAACAATAAATAAGGTAAATAAAATTAAGTTTAAAATTAAAGGTGGTCCTCATACAATAAACTTTTCTTGATCTAAAAAGTATATAGTGTTAAATCTTCTACGATGGCACGGATCGAAGTTAATCGCAAACTCGAAAGTGTTTCACTTAATCCGATTGAGAGCTCTCTTAGCTCCAACATGGGTACACCATAAGTAGTATCAAGGAATGACGGTATAAACATATAGCATCTTATGCTCATCAGCGAATAAATCCTGTGCGGCTCCTATGTTGTAACTCAAGAATCTTCGTAAAGTTGCCCAACAAAAAGTAAAATTTGGGCTTTCACTATATACAGGGTGTCCACTGGGAAAGTTCAAATTTAAAAATCCTTTAGTTGGGCAGTGGCTGAGGTTAGGGAGAGGGGAAGGGGCTTGGATGACGTGCCGGACGTGCGGGTTACTTAGTCACGATGGAGCGTATGAACAGCATTAACGTAATAATAATTATACATAGATTTAGGTATGAAAATGGACGAAATTTGAAAAATTTGAGAAATTTCTTCAGAATGTAAATATGTAACTATCAAATTGGTTATTACCATTTTTACGCGATGAACCGTTATAGTATGAAATGAGAAAAAAACAATTTTACTTCAAACTTGTATATTTAACGTATTTACCATAATTGATATTAGACCATAGACTTTCATAGTTATAGCTGTTTATTTATATTATTGAATATTTATGTATCGAATTTATTTTTTTCTTGCCATTTGGATTTCTTCCTCCTTTTATTAATAGTTTCCTTTAAAAAAACAGAATGTATTTTCTTTCCATCCCTTTTAAATTTAAATACCGTCAGTGCAGTGCAGGGTGATCTTATCAGGATGGCAATGAAATCCTGAACTGCTTGCTGTCTGTACTACATTGAACTCATGTAAAGATTTTATTAAGGACAAGTTGATGTGCCACAATAAAGTGCCAGAATTAGCCAGTAATTCTTGAGGATATTTAAAAGTTTCTGTTTCTCGTTTCGGGAATAATTCAAATTGGATAAGTAGGGTAGAGCGTTACCAGGCGACTAAGACCAAAAATCTTCATTTTGACCCTTTAAAAAACCTCATTTGAAGTTTTCGAATATTAAGAAGGTAAAATTATATTTATTGACATATATAGCTATGTATGTAGTTATATCGCTTCTCACAAATAAAATACCATATTTTATAAGAAACAGAGATACATTCTTTAAGAAATCAAATAATTAATATGTATTTTATTCAATTCAACATTTTCAATTCAATTTCAATTTTAACTTCCTGGCTAATAGTACAATAAGACTTGCAAAACCTTTTACCTGCACCTACTATTACTGAATACATAATATATTGAATTAAAAGCTAATGAATATACTTAGAGAAAATTAAACAAAATTAAATTAAATAAAGCTAAAAAAAATAAAAGATTAGGAAAAAAGAATTAATATGAAAACAATAATAATATAAAAATTAAACAAGAATAATAACAGAGAATGTAAGTATATAATCTCAACAATAGCAATTATTAGAATATTAATTAAAGAGAAAAAAAATAGGAAAACAAAAATTAACGAAATTAAGATCTCTCACAGTGACAATTAAGTGTTTTGTGTTTTGAGTGAGTGCAAAAATAAATAAATTTTGTGATCAAAAGTTGTCAATAGGTGCGTATTTGTATAAAAGTTCCCTGAAAGCCCCCAACGCGCTGGATCTTTGAAAGTTGGCAGGAAGTGAGTTCCACTAACGTATTACTCGAACGATGTAAGAGGTCTCCATTATGGAATATGTGTCGCGAATTAAAATGTTAAAATTTCTAGATGTACCCAGGAAAACTAACTCGTCATGTAAGTAAGAAGGTACACGGTTTTGATATATATTTCTCTGAAGAAAAATTAAAAAATTAAAAATTTTAAGTTTTTAAAGAACATCCAAGTATATGCAGCCGAAACGGAGAAATGTGATCAAATCGTTTCAGCCTAAAGACATATCTCGTGCAATCATTAAAAGCAACCTCCAATTTCCTAGCGCAAGAAGAATCTAAACGGGGGTAAATTAGACAAGACCCATTAAAATATTGCAATAAAAGCGTTTTAACTAGTTTTAATCGTAAAGGCTTTGTTAGTATACCAGCTGATAACCACAGCCTCCGAAGGCTACCATAGACCTTACGAATTATTCCATTTAAATGGTCACAGCAGCTCGTTGAGGTGTTAAATCGAGACTTTTAACTTTATTCACAAAAGGCAGGGTAGTTCCATCATGAATGGGTGGAGGGAACTCGCTTATATCATATCATATCATATCATATTGTCTATAAAAGACCATTGATTGGGATTTAGTGGGATTTAAAATAAACAGATTTTTGGACGCCCATCTTGATACTCGCTCCAAGTCAGAGTTGAGGCGGTCTATGCAGTCTTCTATTAGACCAAACGGCCTATTTAGGCAGAGTTGTATATGGTCTGTGTACAAATGGATGTTACAGTCCTGGATGACATAAGGAAGATCGTTAATGTACAGACTAAACAATAGTGGTCCAAGAATAGATCCTCGACTCCGCAATGTAAAGGTAGTACTTCTGAGAGGCGCTCATCAGCATTCACCTGTTGGGATCTATTTGCCAAAAAATCAGCTATTAAAGAAATAGCAGACTTAGAAAAATTGAATCGTGAAGCTAATTTTGTCAGTAACTTAGGATGGTTGACACTGTCGAAAGCTTTCCAAAAATCCTTTAGGGTCAGCACTGCAGCGTCATTACTATCTAAAAATTTACGAATACCACTGGTGACTTTTTAGATTGCGGTGTCACAACTACGGAAAGCACGCAAGCTCGATTGCCAGAGAGTTAGGAGGTTTTTGCTTTCCAAGTGTTCAATTATTTGGGAATCAATTATCTTCTCAAGGGCCTTTGAAAGATAACATAATACTCTTATTGGCCTCTAGTCAGTTAAGTTACTTGGATATCTAATTTTAGCTATTAGCCGCAAAATCGCGACCTTCCAACAAATAGGAAATTCAGAAGTTGTCAAGCAAGCATTGAAGATATGCATGGCAGAATGCATTATATAACGTAGAACTATCTTGAGAAATTGAGGAGGAACACTATCTGGACCCACTGCATCAGATTTTATTGAATGGAACGGAAACGAAGACCGTCCGTCTTAGCCTCATCTGCATTTCCGTTAACAAAATCTACAGAAGCGTTTTAAATTGTTCCACAGTCTTTTTGGAAGCAGGTTAATGTCAAACCTACGTTTTAAATAGCAAAATTTAGCTGCACGAATCTTGGAATTTAATTTATTTCTAATTGTTTTATAACGATTACGGCTTTCATTAGTTCTTAGTCGCAACAATCGACGATACAGAAAATTGCGGTCAACAATTAACGAATGAACCTCTTGGGAAAACTACGGGCAACCGCTCAATTTGAGCGATCTTGGTCTGAGATGAGAGGTGCATATTTGTCGTGTAGATAGTAATTCAGGTTGTAGAAAATATTCAATTTATCATTTATGGGGTTAGATAAAGCTCATTACAAGGCAAAGCGGCATATTCTTGAACTAACTCAGCCACATCAATATTTCTGTAATTTCTAAAAGAAATAGTATTATATAACTTATCCGAAGAAATTGTGTGCTGTATGTTGAATAAAATATCATGATCAAAATATAGCAGGAGGTTCAATCTGGTTATGAAATAAGACGGCATTAATATCAGAAACAAGGAGTAGCTCTAGCATTGATGAATTAGAAGTGTTAAAATAGGTAGGTTGATTATTTACAAGACTTAAGTGTAATGATCGCATTAACGATTCAAATATATTAGTAGACTTGTTCGCACAAAGTATATTAACGTTGAAATCACCACCGATCATAACATTGGGATAGCTCCGCGTGTAAAAACGTTTAAAAAGCAATAAAAAACACAAGTTTTCCACCTTTTTAGCTTCTTTTTTTATTTGGTCTTGTCTTCCACAAAAAAAAAACTTTACTTTTATTTATACCGCGGTTTCGGCTGTTTGTGCCATCCTTAGGAAGCAAAAAAGGTGGAAAACTTGTGTTTTCTTGCTTCTTAAACGTTTTTAAAAATGAGTGCATACCACAAAATCTTTTCCAAAACCAAAAATTATGTAGATCTGAGTGTACCTAGAAATCACTGATTCAAATTCAGTAGCAGTCAACATTAAAAAGTGCAGGTGGGCAGTAAACGGCTGTAAGTAAGCATTTTTCACTATTGAATCTAACTTCTTCACCCAAGAATTCAAGGTCACGCAAGTGTGACTGGTACATTGATTTCGACTTAAGATCAGTTCGAACATAAATAGCTACACCTCGACCGACTCGATGTTTCCTATCATTGCGATGCAATTTATAACCTGGTATCGAAACTAACGAAGACGGAATTCCTGCGTCCAACCAAGATTCACTTATCAATATAACATGAAAACTATACCCTGCGAAAATTTCTTCTAATTCACCAATTTTTGGTTTTAGGAAACGATATTTACCCCACAAGTGCGTTGGCACAGAATATCAATCATCACTCTTATCTTGTTCGAGCAGGGACTATTGTTAAGCATGAAGAGAAACACTGCAGCCGCGGTAGAAGCTTCCAGAGACATTCGCCATACAGACAATTACGAAGAGAAAAGCACATATTGTACTGAAATGAGAGATCTTAATTTGCACAAGATAAATGATAGGAAAAAGAGAAGACAAAAACAAGATTAGTAAAAGAGAAATATGAGTATCAAAGAAAAATGCTAGTAAAAATGTATAATTACACAAGCACTAATGTGGATCATCTGCATACTAATTACGGGAAGAGAAACTTGCTCCCGAGTTGTCGATAGCGGGCCCGCACATATTTGTTAGCTGAACGGCCATATTAATGTAAACAGCTGGACTATCTTTACTTCTCTTTACAAATACCTTCCCATTTCTGATGAATACAGCTTGAAGTTGTTTTTGTTCAGATAACTCAGAGCATTACGGAAGAGCGCATGATCCTCTGATCTCTGATGTCAAACTTACGCTTATACAGAGTGTCCTGTATGTGGTCTGGCACCGGAAGGCTACGAATAGGTCATGCTTAGATAAACAAAAAATTGTATGGGTGGGGTGAGGAAAATCGTAACAATTTCCGTGATAACGGGACTTTAAGATATTTGGTTATTTTTTTATAGATCACCCTGTAACTTCTGAACTCTACACCCTATGATTATGATTTAAACTTTGGTAGATTAGATAATCGTTGGACCTTTCCAATATATTTTTTTTTCCCGTTTTGAAATTATGGCTCAACAAAGTTAAAATTTCGGAATGTTTACTCGGTTTTTTTTTACTTAACTACTATTTTTATCAAAAAACACGTCATTAATATCAATTTTTGACATTGAATTTAAAAAGCCCAAAAGCTTAGCTTTAAAATCTCTCTCCAGCGAAAATGGCTGAAAAGATAATTGCCTACTTTCTTTCACTTATTAAACCTTTTCAGCCATTTTCGCTGGAGATGCTTAAAAAAAATGCAAAAAAACGCAGAAAGGTTACATTTTGGGTACAGAGTGTGATAATTAATTTTAAAGCGAAGCTTTCGGGATTTTTAAATTCAATATGAAAAAATTATATTGATGACGTGTTTTTTGATAAAATTACTAGTTTAATAAAAAAAAAACGAGTAAAAATTCCGAAATTTTAACCTTGTTGAACAACCTTCAATGCTGTTTAGTTGATTGATCCATGCTTCTTCAGTGCTGGTAAAAAAGAACGTCGCTCATTAGGACATGAAGGCTCCCAAAAATTGGCATATCACTTGATTTATTGCGACTGGATGCCACTTGTTTATATGTATTTAAAAAGAATATATCATGAATCC